>JAGFMF010012286.1:6711534-6742391 GCA_019455555.1 Galemys pyrenaicus | reverse complement strand
AAAAGCCCAAAAGTAGATGACTGGATCAAGAAGATGTGGTACATATACACAATGGAATACTATTCAGCAATCAAAAATGATAAACTAGGGCCATTTATAAAAACATGGATGGAGCTAGAAGGAATTACACTCAGTGAAACAAGTCAGAAAGTGAGAGAAAAATATCAGATGGCTTCACTTTCAGGAGGAATGTGAAAGAACAATAACTACAACAAAAAATAAAAAAACAAGAAAACAAAAAAGCAAGATAAAGCTCAAGGAAAAGGGCAATTACAACCAAATAGAAACAAAACAAGATCAAAAAGTTAAACCAAATTTATCATGGTAGGGTGGGGGAGGGAAGGACAGAGACTGGGATGAGGGCATAAAGAGCACAAGGGACTGAGGTGATGGTGCACGGGTGAAATGGTGGTGGGAACTCCCTGGGGACTCCAAATGTTGTCGGATACAATTAAATAATTATAAAAAGAAAAAAATATTAAAATTTAGTTCAAATTAAGGTGAATTTAAATAAGACTAAACTAAGTCATCTAGAGTTGTTTTATTTATCTTATGGGTGAATTTGGAATCCAGTTGTCCCAGTACCATTTATTAAAATCCCTTTTTTTCTCAGTGATCTCTAATGTCACCTCTATACTATTTGTGTGTGTGTGTTTGTGTGACACATTATAAATAGTAGTTTGTTATTAAATGATATTTTATCTGCTTTTTTGTTATGATAAACATCTTTTCATACCTTTAAATACATTAGATTAGTTTTTAATGTGTACATTGTAGATCACTATTTTCAACCCCTCTGTACTGATTCTCTGGTCTCCTCCAATAAAACATATTGCCAGTTTTCTCTCATCTTCTGGAATCTTATCCATGAGGGATCCCCATAGACCACCCATGCATTTGTGGTAAAATACAGAAAACAAAATTTTCCATTTTATCAGTTTTAAAATATACAGGTCAGTGGTATTTTACATTGTTGTGCAGCCATTGACACCGTCACGTTTTCATCCAGAACATTTTCATCTTCCCAAATTTATATTCCTTACCCATTAAATACTAATTCCCCTTTACCTGTTCACTAGCAAGCACTATTCTACTGTCTCAATCATTTTGACTAAGTATCTCATATAAATGACTCATAATACTGTCCTTTTGTGACTTATTTTACTTAGCATAATGACGTCTAGGTTCATCCATATTGTAACATACCAGAATTCCCTTCCTTTCTAAGGCTGAATAACCATATGAACTCAGTTAAATGGAAATAACATTTTGTTTATTCATCCATCAATGAACATGGGTTGCTTCTACCTTTTGGCTATTATGAATAATGCCACTGTGAACATGTGTAATTATATGTTCAAGTTCCTGATTTCTGGTCTTTTGGATATATGCCAGCAATGGGATTGCTAGATGATAGATTTTTTGAGGAACGCTCATGTACCTAACAGGTGTAACTGAGTAATTTTGATTTGCATTCCCCTAGTGATTAGTGATGTTGAACATCTTTCCTTGTACTTGTTATTTGTATATATTTGGAGAAATGTCTATTCAAGTTTCTTTGCCCATTTTTATTAATATTTGGGTGGTTTTGTTGAGTTGTAGAATGTATATATATTCTGAATATCAAACCCGTATCAGTTAGAAGACTTGCAAATACTTTCTCCCATTTAGGTTACCTTTTCACTGTTAATAGTGTCATTTGGCACACGGTACTGTTTAAACCTGATAAAGTCCCATTTTTTTTCTTTCATTACCTGTGCTTTTGATATCATACCCAAGAAATCTGTCAAATCCCAACATCATGAAATTTCCATTTTCTTCTAAGAGTTTTATAGTTTTAACTCTTCGGTTTAGGACTTTAATCTATTTTTTAGTCCACTTTTGTATATTGTAAATATTTAACTTTTTCTTTTGTGTAACCCCTAATAGTAAGGGTGATAATCTTACTATATTGTATGATGCTGTATCTTGCTTTATTCAACTTAATGTATCTCAACCCCATTGACTTTTGTTTGCCAATATTCAGATGAAAGATGTGAGTCAATATGTAGGAGAGGTTTTTAGTATTATAAGTTAAATTTTTTTAAAAATCAGATAAAAATTTTAAAAAACAGATAGGAATATTAGTTAAATCCAGAAATGAAAACTGAAAGGAAAAGACAAAAAAGCAAGGAAAGTAAAGGACAGAGTAGATGGGAATAAATACTCAGTACAAATTGCTGTTTTGTAGAAAGTTCATCAGGCACACTTAAATCAGTCTTCTGAAGTGTAGGTATTGTTTCTCCCATTTTACAGCTGAAAAAACCAGTTATTTACCCAAGATTATATATTTAATGACTAGAGCAAGAATTTGGACACAGGTATTTTTGGCTGCAGAGCCAGACTCTTTGTATTTAATGGTTCTCTAAGAATAAAGGGAACCTTTAATCAAGTAAGCTTGAGAAAGACTGAATAGTAAATCCCTCTCAGAAATTCATAGTCTGAATTAACATATTATGGGCTCTGAGAAGTCCAGCACTAAAAGAGAAACCTGTTTGTTTTTGTTTTAAATGCTAAAGGACACTTGCTCAAGGGAAGAGTTTGTTTGGCACCTTAACAATACCTGACATAGATCTCCCATGACTCTATAGTGGGAAGTACCACTCACGGTTGTGTTTTCTTTTTTTGTATCAAATCTCAGGAAAGTATAAGGATGGGAAATTAAATCTTGACTTAATGAAGAAAAGAAGCGGCCTATAGAAAATTACCTAACTCAAACCAGGTGTTTTTGGAAATTAAGGGTCAGCTTATACACAAAAGTCTACTGTGAGGTAACTCAAAAAAGGGTGTGCTTTTCCAGATGTGAATTGCACATGACCACAACTTTCCTTGTCCATATGACAAGTGTTTAATTAGTAAGCTCTAGCTTTATTTCAGTGTGTGGTACAGGAAAATACATGGATTTCATGATGGATATCCTCATGAAATCCATCATGAAAACTTGAGAAAAAATGTTTGACCTTCAGATACTTCTTACATGTGAATTTTGAGTTAAGGATTCTGTTGGGTTGTTGGAAAAGTCATGGCACATTTTTTCTATGTTTTTCAAAGAAAAAAACATCATGACTTTCCATCAACCCAAAATCTTGGCCATGAATTGTTCACTTTAGCTTTACCACAGATAACATAAGCTATGATTGAGGAAATAAATGTGTTTTGTCTCTGTTATGAGTGTACCACTTATAATACTTATGACACTTATAAACTTATGACACTTATGAGTGTCAGAGTTGGTCAACAAATGAATGAATTAGCAGCCTGTTTGCATTTCTTTTGCAAGAGAAAGTCATCAGTCTGACACCACATCCTCCATTAGGTGTTGCTTTAAATATTATAATACAGTTAATACCATCTTTATACCTTTTTACAGAAATTTTCTTTGCCCATTTTTCCGAGTTCCTAAGTTCTTTCAAATATTTTATTAGTAGTTTAACTGGACGTATATTACATCTTTTTTTTTCTTTAACCTGGATGGAATTATCTTCACGATGTTAGGTATAGTCAAACTAACCAAGTTCTTCATTAAGCTTTTTTATACATTCTCTACGGATAATTACCTGTTATTTTATACTTTTTGTTACTGCTTTAATAGAACTAATATCACCATTTTTCTAACTGGTTATTCCTGGTATAGAAATACCATTGATTTTTGTGAATTTGCTTTATATCCAAATTCCCACTGGTGTAGAGAGTATGTTGTGGGGGCCTCGTGGTGCAAGATGTTAAGCACGGCATTATGAAGCACCCATAGCCACTGCAGCACGAGTTTGATCCCCAGCCAGTCAGATGACCCACAGAAGCCTTGCCTGCTTCTTCCCTCAGTGTATTTCAGTCAGTCTGCCTATTCTGTTCCCTACTCTGTCTCTGGTGAAGTCTCTCACCCCCCACACCTCTGGCCTGTACCCCCCCGCCCCCAGCTCTTGTATGCATAAATAAATAAATTTGTTTTTTTTTTTAAAAGTGTGTTTTAACTGAAGCAGGTGCCCCTTGGTGGCAGACCACTAATGTCTAACCATCAAATTTGTGACATGAATTGTTCAAGTGTGTGTGTGAGAGAGGGGAGAGTTCCCTATTGCTTTATAGAAAAAGGAGTGAGATTGATTGCAGGGTGAGGGACACTCCAGTATCCATAACATACTCATATAAACGTTTAGTGGAAAAATGTAATGCAACTAGCGTGTAATAGAGAAAAGAAAAGAGGAAAAAAAATATTTTATAAATTTCCCCAGGAAACACCCAAAGTTACCCATTCTCAGCCAAACAGGGTTGGACCAGAGCAGGACCACTGAAGCACATAAGCTAGCACATAAGCTGGCCACAAGTTTAAGTTATCTTCTGGTGGTGACCACAAGAAAGGGGCAGAAGGGATCAGGCAAATCTGGTAAAAAAATTTGCAAATCTGAAATACAAGTCAAGGTAAAGGCTGCCATTGTCAGCCTCCCCATGGGTCTCTTACCACATCTCTTCCAAGTATAATGTTCCTCCCTTGGCACAAGTCCAAGGCCGAGAAGCAAACATTGCTTCTTCATGTGTCTCTGTTCCATGTGCCTCCTCCAGGTTTGCTTCTTGATCTCCTTGCTTCCCTCTCCCAGTCTTCTCTCTATTCACCCCCAACCCCCAGCTCTGCCCTTCCTTAGGGTGGGGCATGAAACCTTGAACCTACCCTTTCCTTGAGATTACCATGTTACAGATTGAACTTCATAAAATGATTAGTATGCTGATAGGACATTTTGTACAGTCTTTTGCTTATACAATATTGGTGATTTTGCTTGTTAAGAAATAAACCTTGTACTAATAGAACAAGACCTATTTGGTAGTTTTTTTTTAAGATTTATTTATTTATGCATACAAGAGCTGGGGTACAGGCCAGAGATGCAGGAGGTGAGAGGATTCACCAGAGACAGAGTGGGGAGCAGAACAGGCAGATAGACTGAAATACACTGCTGAGGGGAGCAGCGGGCAAGACAGGAGAGGTCTTCTGTGCCATATGGGTCCCCTCCTTGGCCAGGGATCGATCTTGCGCTGCTGTGCCGCGGATGCTCAACCTGCTGTGCCATCAGGGAGGCACCTGTTTAGTAGTTTTTAATAAATCTCTTGAGGTATTGCTTTAATTGCCTGAGTTTTAATTAAGATTCTGACATTATTATTCATAAACAAGATTGTCCTGTAGTTAAAAAGTTTTTGATTAGTTTTAATACCTGAATAATGTTTCTTCCATAGTGAGCATAATAAGCCACTCTTTTGTTAGCAGTGTTTGAATGCCTGCGTAAAACGGTGTTCTTGTGGGAGTAAAGAAGGAGGGGGGTGTTGGGATAATTTTTGGTATTTTGGTCAGTGTCTTCTGCCTGGTTTGCTCATGTTTTCTTGTATCTTGTATTTAATTTTTTTTAAAGATTTATTTATTTATGCATATAAGCACTAGGGTACAGGCTAGAGGTGTGGGGCAGTGAGAGAATTCACCAGACAGAGCAGGGAGCAGAACAGGAAGATGAGCTGAAATCCACTGCTGAGGGGAGCAGTGGGCCAGGCATGAGAGGTCTGCCTGCGCCATGTGGGTCACCTCCCCAGCTGGTGGCAGGGATCGAACTCATGCTGCGGTGGCTATGGTTTGCTTCGTAGTACGTTGCCTAACCCACTGCGCCACCAGGGAGGGCCCTTGTAGTTAATATTTTTATGGCATATTGTCCTTTAAAAAACTTTTTTTAATTTATCAGCACATATATATACATAATGTTCTCTAGTAAGTTTGATCTCTTTTATTTTGGCCTTCATGATTTCTTTCTCATTGCTCACTTAGAGATTTTTCTTGTCTTATTTAATTTTTAAAGTTTTAATCAGTTTTCTGAGTTACAATTGCCTATAGTAAATACACTACTTTTAAGCATAATTCAGTTAGTTTTTATAACTATGCTATTGTGAAACCACCGTTTACAGTCAACATATAAAAGATTATTCTCCATCATTGCCAATTACTCTCTTCTCATTCCTAGACTCTTAGCAACTACTGTTTGCTTTTTGTCGTCATAATTTTGATTTTGCTGGAAGTTCATATAACAAATGTTACAGCATATAGTCTTGATTCTGGCTGCTTTCACTTTGCATGTTTTCAGAGTTCTTTTTATTGCTCGGTAATATAATAGTCCTTTGTGTAGATATATCACAATTTACCAGTTGATGTGTTTTGTGCTATTATAATAAAGCTGCTATGATTAGTCAAGTATGAGTTTTTGTGGGTGCATGATTTTATTTCTTTTAAATAAGTACCTAGATATGGGATTGCTAGGTCATATTGTAAGTGTATATCTAATTTTTAAAGAAACTGTCGAACAGTTTCCCAAAGATAATATCATTTTGCATTTGTCAGCAATGTAAGAGTTCCAGTTGTTTCACTCAGTGCTAGATATTGTCAGTCTTTTTAATTTTAACCATTCAATTCTCAGTATTGGCTTTAATTTGTTTTTCTCTGATGATAATGTTGAGCATCATTACAGTTGTTTTAATTACTGTAATAGTGTATCTTCTTTGTTAATGAATTGAAATCTTATTCCCATTTTTTTTCCCCCGTTGGCTGTCTTGTTATTGAGTTGTAAGAGTTCTTTGTATGTTCTGAATACAAGTTCTTTGTCATGTTGTGCTTTGCAAAGATTTTTCTCCCAGCCTAAGTTGGAAATTTTCTTAACTGTATCTTTTGAAGAACAAAGGTTTACAATTTTGATGCGGTCTAGTTTATCAGGATTTTCTTTTTTTTTCTTTCATGGTTTGTGCTTTTTGTGTACTGAGAAATCTTTGCCTAGAAGAAAAAAACATAATTTTTTTTTCTGTTTTCATTCAGAAAGTTCGTCTTTTATATAGGTGTGTTTTTTTTAAAGATTTTATTTATTAATGCATACAAGAGCCAGGGCACTGGCCAGAGTCGCACAGGGGTAGAGATGGGGGGGGGGGGGGAGGATTCACCAGAGAGAGTGGGGAGCAGAATAGGCAGATGGANGGGGGGGGGGGGGGGGGGGGGGGGGGAGGATTCACCAGAGAGAGTGGGGAGCAGAATAGGCAGATGGAATGAAATATTGCTGAGGGGAGCAGTGGGCAAGGCAGGAGAGGTCTGCGCCATGTGGGTCCCCTCCCTGGTCAGGGATTGAATTGGACTTGCACGGCGAAGACTATGAAAGCCCCACAGTGTGGCACTCAACTCCTTGCGCCACCAAGGAGGTCCCTTGTATAGGTTTTTTGATCCATTTTGAGTTAGTTTTATATGTGGTGTAAGGTACGATAATACATGTTTTAAAAGACACACCTTTCCCATTGAATTACTTTTGCCTTTCTGAAAAATCATAAATGTAAGTTTATTCCTCATACACTACTCTTTGTATCTGTGTGTCTTTATATCATTATTACACTGTCTTGGAACTATATCTTTACTTTTACAGTAAGTCTTGAGATCAGATAATATGGGTCCTCCAGCTTTGTTCTCTTTAAAAATGTTCCAGCTTCTAGGTCCTTTCCATGTTAGAGTCAGCTTACCCATTTCTAGTTTAAAAGTCTGCTGTAAACAAGCCAATGTAAATATATTTATTTACTTATTTAAACCTATTGGGTCACATCTTCTAAAATACTATAAATATTTCTTGAAAGCCTGTTGTGGACAAGATATACTCAAATCAACTAGTTGAGGACTTGGTGGTAAATTTATGTGAACGTCTCCTTCAGAGTCTATTTTAGAGTTAAAAGTCATACTGGATTACAAAAAACATTCAGATACAAAAACATAGCATAAGGAGTTACTCAGACAACACAGCTTCTGAAATTCTCATCATCCTGTCTACCCTCCATTTTTTTTTTTTTCACTAACACATAACTTTCTTTTAAAGTAGCACAAAATAAAAAGGTGAATGTGCATGCTGCAAAGCTGCCTTCTGTTGGGCTGCAAAATGCTCTGGTGCTCAGCATGATCACAGAAGTCCTCATTAAGAGACAGTCTCAAGAAAATGATGCTAGCTCCTTTTTGAAGCTTGGTTCTGCATCAGTAATTTTCTTTGTCCATTCTGCCAAGATTGCAACTCTGTTTTTGTTATGAAAATTTTGTCCTAAAGCCCTTGCTGCCATCTTCCTATTTTCTGATTCAACTATATTCAATGGCAGTTGGTCAGCACTTTACAAATACTAGAGAAGTTCTCATACTAGGGATGGCCTTGCCATGGGATCAAGATTTGAAAGGGGATAGACCACTAGACCAGCAAACCCAATCCAATGTGCTGCTCTACCACTGTCCCACACGCATCCCCAGTTCTTTCTAATTTTCCAGCTTTTTTTCTTCTGTTTAATTTTTTAATCGTAGGGAAATACATATATCAAAATATGCTATTTTAACCATCTGTTAAATTTATAGTTCTATGGCATTAAACATATTTACACTGTTGTGCAACCATCATCACCATCTATCTCCAGAATTTTTTCATCTTCCTAAGTTGAAATTCTTTACCCAGGCAACACTAACTTCCATTCCACCTTCTCCCCATCCCTTGGCCACCCTGTTCTGCTTTCTGTCTCTTTCACTATTCATATAAATGGAATCATAAAATAATTAGTGTCTTCAAGATTCATCCTTGTAACATGTCCAACATTTTCTTTTTAAGTCTGAAAAATATTTGACTATCTGAATGTACTCCATTTTGTTTATCTACATTTGTCTGTCACTTGACACAGGTTATTACCACCATGTGGCTACTGTGAATAAAGCTGCTGTGAATATGGGTCACTTAGTCCTTGCTTTCAGTTCTTTCCAGCCTGATTTTTTGTATTTATCTTTACTTCTCTTTTCTATATATTGTTATTTTATGTCTTTTTCTTGACTGCCAATATAATAATTAAAAGTGGAGATTTTTTGCAATATTATGAAAACTGATGTGTATAATTTTTTAAAGTTCTGAGACGTTTTTCATTTTATTGACTATTTTTTAGTTTTTACACATTTCAGAGTAAACTGTTTAAATACTTTTTGTTTCATTTGTTTGAAAACAGTGTAAAAGCTTTAATTGTTTTACATCACTATTTTGCAAGTTTTCATTTTGGACAAAATACTGTAATAGCCATTTCCTGGCCAATAAAATCCAATTTTGAGATACTCCTATTTTTGGATTTTCAGTTGTATATTTGAAATCATATTCAAAATTATTTTGTTCCAGAGTATAGTCCCATTTCTGGTTTGTACTAGAATCATGTTTAATTACATATTTTCTAGTACCGTGCAATGTAGTAGTTTTTCCAATTTTTATAACTACTTTTATGCTGATCCATTTTATTGAATAGTAGCTACAATATAATACTACATAGTAGCAAAAATACTAACTTAAGAAGGAAGTAGTAGCATGCAAATAACTTTTTAAGTATCCTTTCCTAGTTACTTATCTTAGCAGTTCTCATCTAAGGGGGCATCCTCTGGAGGACTTTTTGGTTATCACCATACTGGAGATTATTACTGGCATTTAGTGAACTAGGGACAGGCTTATTTAGATGTCTGACAGTACTTGCTAGGTGCTTGATCAGTGCTGTACAATGAAAAGCTGTTTTGTCCCATGTGAAGTTCAAAGCTCCTGCAATACCTAGTCTAAAAAGTGTTATGTATAAACATAAAGCATTTTTACATGTTAACTTATGTTAGAGTCTCTGAATGTAGCTGCTATGTAAATCAAGGGATGAGCAATGTCATTTCATCTATAACTTTACCAAGAGTTGTTTGCCATTTTGGAAAAATGCATCACAGCAGTATCCCCCATGGTATTTTAGTCACCATTTCGCTATCTGAGTCTGTTTGTGGTTGTAACTATCACATTCATAGTGACTCTTAATGGTGAAAGTATCTGTCTATATCATATCTTCTAGTGTTTGCTAGTTAGATTTTTATGTATTAGTATGTTATTATGAATTCCTTTTCTTTCTCTTTCATATTTTAGTTATGTAATGGTTAAACGATCTTTTAAAGTTAAGTGGATAGATAGGTAAGCTATCAGTACATGTAAGGGTAATAAATGGACCATTTTAAATAGTTTATTGTAAGCATGAAGTTTTGAGTCTGATAAGTTTGAGAGCTACTAAGTTGATTGAATTATAGCAGAGTGAACTGAGCTGCTCAATTCCTGTGGTACATACACAACCTTTAAGGTTGTTCTTGTAGTAGGTGAAAATTTTTTAATATTTACCTATTAGATGTATATAAAAATATTTTAGCATTTTGCTTTGGATATTCCCGTGTCATCTGTCTGTTGGTCACTTGATGAATGACTGACTGAGCATGACCAGTGGTCCATGGACTATTCTTTGAGAAATAATGCTATGTCTTGTCTTGTGTTAAATACCAACCTAATATTTCTCAATTTTATATATATGTGTGTGTGTCTCTCTCGCTCTCTCTCTATATATATATGTATATATATATAGCAAGAGCGAGAGAGAGCTCTTATGTGCGTGTTATAAGTTCTATATAGACCTTGATTTTCTCAGTTTTACTCTATTCTGCTTTATCAAATAAGATTTTTACTCTGACATCCTTTATTTTAAAATAAAATTTGCCCATTTAGTCTGTTTTTTTGGTAGCATCTTTTCTTGAATTTGGATTTTAGTTTTAATTCATTCTGAAATGACTTTATAAAGAATTCTAATATTCACATTTATCACTGTATTTTTTAAATACCTGAACTCTACTGCTATAATTGTTTTCTTTTTTTTTTAAATTAGATTTATTTAGTTGTATTTGACATCATTTGTAGTCCCCAGGGAGTTCCCACCACCATTCACCTGTGCACCATCACTTCAGTCCCTTGTGCTCTTTATGCCCTCATCCCTGTCTTTGCCCTACCCTCCCTCCCCCTCCCCCCATGATCCCTTTGGTTTATCTTTGACCTTTTGATCTTGTTGAGTTTGTTTGTTTGCTTGGTTTTGGTTGTAATTGCCCATTTCCTTGAGCTTTCTTTTGTGGTTTTTTTGTTGTTGTTGTTGCTGTTCTTTCACATTCCTCCTAAAAGTGAAGCCATCTGATATTTACTGCTATAATTGTTTAGGATTTTTTTTTTAAGCACTTTCACCTGTTTTTGATGTGCCTTTCCAGTTCTTAGTGGCAGAAGAAATTTGTCATGTAGTTAAGGTAAATATAATATGTAATTTGCTTTATATGTGTTCACAAAGAATTTTACAAAGAGTTTTTTTGTATATGAAAATATCCTATTCCAAAATATAATTAAGACAGATAAAAATCTTTTTTAATTGCTGAACTCCATTGTGTATATATGTTAGTGGGAAAGACCCTCCTGAATGAATTATACAAATAGGTTATAGACTTCGACTCCCATTCCAAACCTACAAGATTCAAGGATTATAAATCCCATAAGGTCATATCGAAGAGCAGATTACTGGGACCTGAGGGTGGAGTTGAGCAGCTAGGCTGAATATAAAAGCAAACACGTGCGCCTTGGGGGGTCCTTTTTTTTTCCTTGGAAGTCAGCTCTCAGCCCCACCGTTGGGTTCCAGCTCCAAGGAACTGGTAGGATATTTACAGATCTGTATCCCTCTCTTCCCCTTGTGTTATTCACTATGCTATTTCTCCTTCCCTTGTAAATAAAATCCTTTATTAACCTTTGCTGTGTGTGCCTGCAATTGGGGCATTATAAGTACCGTTCGAGCGCCCAGGTAAGGACCCAGTCAGGCAAACCCATTTTATATTAGGGTTGCCCTATTTTTAGTAATTTGAGGAACCTCCACACACCTCTCCCATTAGTGGTTGGACCATTTTGCATTCCCACCAGCAGTGTGAGAGGGGTTTGTTTTTATTTTTGTTTTTGACCACATCCTTCCCAGCATTTATTGTTGCCAGTTTTTTTTAATACCGGCCATTCTCACCACCAGTGTGAGGTGGTATCTCATTGTGGTTTTGATTTTCATTTCTCTTAATTGTAAATGAAATCATTGAATTTTTGGATCACATTGTAGAGTTTGAGGGGTAAGGGAGTTGAGTATGACCAGTTCATGACTTGTGATGGATTAACCTTCAAGTGCTAACATCTTTTAAAATTTCCTTTTGACTTTAAGAGGAACCACTTTTGATACTAGTTAGTGGAGGAAAAAAGAAACTGAGCAGAACTACATAAAAAATTCAGAGGATTCCTAGATATTTCCCTGTTTACCTCAAAATTATGCTGTCGCAAAGACATCAGAGAACAAAATTAAGACTTTTGAGAAGGGGCCTATTAATCCTAATATTATGTGCAACTACTAATAGTCAAAAGTTCTGAAAATGTGATAAACTTTGAATATGAAGAAAACTTCAGATTTTGATCAGTTTTTTTTTTTAAGATTTATTTATGCATACAAGAACTGGGGTACAGGCCAGAGGTGCAGGAGGTGAGAGGATTCACCAGAAACAGAGTGGGGAGCAGAACAGGCAGATAGACTGACATACACTGCTGAGGGAACAGGAGTGGTCTGCTGCGCCATGTGGGTCCCCTCCCTGGCCAGGGATCAAACTCATGCTGCTGTGCAGTGGATGCTTCACAGTGCAGTGCTCAACCCTCTGCGCCACCAGGGAGACCCCTAATTTTGATCAGATTTTAAAGAGGAAAATGGTGATTGTTTTGAGAAATGTATGCTACCATTTTATAATGGATGACATCCTAGAATGAAAACAATGAGTCCTTTCTCCCTTTAAAATTATTTCCTCACTTCAAACATACTTTTTTCAAATAGGTTAATAACGCCTTACCATTTCAGTTTGTTCAGAGAATGACTTTACATATCCACCTTTTAATACTTTTGTTTGTAATGAACTTCACATTATTTACACAATAAAATGAAATTTTGTGTAGAGGTAGACATGGTCTAAATTACTAAGTATGTAATTTACTAAATGTTCCCCTTACAGATATGTTTCTACCCTTGCTTGATAGTAAGAATTCTCTAGGTTGTGTTAGGTAGGATTGTAACATAGGATTGCTACAAAGGATGTAAACTTCCCTGAAGTTACTGATATACTAAGCAACGAACCAGGGTCCCCAATGAGACAGCATCCTCGATGAATGTATGGGGGAAGGGTAGAAGAGACGAGAAAACACAGACACTCTTTCTATGGTGCCAACATCTTACATCTTCCACTGAGAGTCTCAGCAGTTCTTTGTTTATACTCTACACACAAGAAGCAGGAAAGCAAGGAAACATCATTTGTAACATTTTCTTAGGAAACACGACCTTCAGGCCCCAGCCCTGTGCAAAAACATGTTTTTCAGAACAGCAGAACAATATTAGTTATTACATTTTCTTAGGACTGGTGCAAAATAACATGTATCCATAGGTATATTAAACTTTTGAGGCAGATGTAATAACCCAGCTCCATCACAATCAACTAGCCCTTTCCACCACAGGCCCCAAGCAAAAAGGAAATACTAAAATTAAACCCCAAACTATATCTATTCCTTACCATTCCATCCCCAAAAGCAGCCACCAACCCCAACCTATCCTGAACCTAATAGTTCATTATCAGAAATGCTCAGGAACCAGGTATTTTGTTTAGTAAAACAGCCAATCTTAAAACTGCCCCCCGCCATGGGAAATTTCCAATTAGCACTTACTATGCCTTTACAAGATGGTGACAGTAATATCAGCCAAAACAGTGGAGATCGGGCAGGGGCCAGCTTTGGAGCTCCTGATTTTTCAGGGTTGTCCCTCATGCTGGACTTTTGTCACTCAGCATGAGTAGCATGGCCCCTGGCACTAAGTCTAAGGTAGAACGCAAGAATCTAAATTTGTTGTATGCCCTAGGTGATTCACCCAGGCTAGGTTAAAAATAACTACTGTAGAGCCTAGACCAGTTCCTGGGGATGCTGCCTAATTTTGATTACTGTGTAATTTTGGTTTTGTGGGGTTTTTTTTCCCCTACAGTTTAGGGTAGTCTTTTGCCCTAGTAATATTTAGGATATTACTAGCATCATATTTATTTCTTATGTATTAGGCCTCAAATCAAACACTGTATGGGTTAAATCCCCACAAGTCGTTTGCAAATGAGTTTAAATAATTTGTATGAGGTCTTATAGCTGGTAAGTGGAACCCAATCAAACAGACTTTAGAGACAGTGCTGCTCATAACTACACGTAACTGTCATAGGACAACTAGTTTATACAATATAGTATGTAATTCACTATGATAAACTATACCTGAGTGTGTGGTCTAATTAAGTATTTGAAACAGAGCACAGAAAACAGTTCTATTTAAATAGTAACCATTCCTGAAGGGTCACAAAGTGATCAATTAGATAACTATTCACACTTCATTAGATTAGTAGTTCTCAAAGTGTGACCCTCTGTACTCATGGGAACCCTGAGACTCTTTCACAGAGTCCTAAACTTCAGACTGTTTCATAACATTACTGAGAAGTTATGCCTTTTTCTCTGTAACATTTGTACAACATAAAGTGCTGATGCCTAAACATGACTCGAGGCAGTGGCACCAGAATGTTCCAGTAGCCATTGTATTCGTCGCCACTACACTCTGCAGTTAAAAAACAAAACAGTTTCACCTAAAAATGTCCTTGTTGACATAATCAAAAGTATTCCTTTTACTATCTCTTGATATTATAGGGCATGCCTTTTTAATACTGTGTGATAAAATTGGAAATACATGTTTGTACATGTTAAACTACTATGGTTGTTTTAAGGAAAAGCACTTGGGAGACTGAGTAGCATGCTGACCTGACATCTCTTCTTATAGAATACCATTTTTACTTGAAAGATGACTGACAGAGAAACTATGGTTATTTCAATTTGGATATTTGGCAGACATTTTCTCAAAAATAAAAGAACTAATAGTATTATCACCAGTGATAAAATTTGAGCTTTAGTATTTAAAAAATTTCTGTAACAAAATCAATGGTAATGACTTTTAACCAAAAAATTAATTTTTGAAATTGAATAATGAAATGTATCAACGTTTTGAAGAGCCTTATAGCTCAGTGAACTAATATTTCCTGAGTAAAGAACCATTGAAAGTACAAAGTAGACCCAGTGGATTTTAATGTATCAGAGTACAAAAAGTTCAGTGAGACGGTTTCAGATTCTACATTGCATCTAACCTTTAAAAAACTACTGTGGTCCCTTGTTTCCTCTACATTCCTCCCATAAGTGAAAACATCCAATGTTTTTTCTTTTCTTTCTGGCTTATTTCACTGAGCATAATCCCTTCTTGCTCCATCCATGCTGCTGTGAATTGCATGAGTGTCTTTTTTTATTGCTGCATAATATTCCATTGTGTATATATACTGTATCTTCTTGATCCAGTCATCTATTTGTGAGCATTTGGATTGTTTCCATAGCTTGCCTATTGTGAAAAGTGCCACAATAAACATAGATGTGCAGGTGTCCTTTTGAATTTGTGTTTTTGTGTCCTTTGGGTAAATTTGTAGGGGTGGGATTGCTGGATCATATGGGAGCTCCATTTTTAGTAGTTTGAGGAACCTCCACACTGCTTTCCATAGTGGTTCGACTAGTTTGCATTCCCACCAGCAGTATAGTTTTTTTAAAAATGACAGTAAATTAAAAATCAACAGACAACTGTAAATCTGAGACATTCCCTAGGGGAGGAGGGAGAAGGAACAAAATGAGTGGGAAGAGTAGAAGGGACTATGGTAATGGTGCACAGGTGAATTGGTGATGGGAATTTCATGGGGATGAGAAATAAACACTGTACAAAAATGTAAAATATATATAAAACTTGAAAAAAGAAATAAAGATTGAAATCTTCCCCCCAAAATAAAAAAAGAACTACTGTGTTGAATTTAGTTGCAGTATTGATGAAGAATATTCACAATTACCTGCAATGCTATTAAATTTTAGGACTGTAAATTTGTGTGGGACTAGATTTTCTTCATGTACTTTAGCAAAAACAGTATATCACAGTAGATTAAACAAAGGCATAGATAGGAACTGTCGCTGACTTCTATGAAACCAGACATTAAGATATTTGTAAAAATGTAGAGCAGTGTCTTTCTTAGTAACTTTTGGTATGTTTTTGAAAAGTTTTGTTTTCTTGAAATATAATCTGTATGAATATGTAATGGGGTTATTGTTTTAACATACTTTCAATGCTCAATTTTGATTCTAATATGATAAGTATCAGTAAGATAAAATGTGCAATGCAGAAACTGGAGGTGGGTGTATTCTCAGTAGTAGTCTTGAAACTTCAAAGTTGAGAACAGCTTCTGTAGCTACTGTGGACATTATTTTACAGTAGTACTGCTTGCATACAGTTACTGTTGACCTGTTTACTGTTGGTTTTAAGTCTTATTCTTTTCAAGTATGTTGCCCAAGAGTCTACAATTGAGACCATGTGGAAAAATGAAAATACTGAGAATCACCACCCAAGGCCATGCCCCCTATCCTTTGAGAGTTCTCAGTTTCTTATAGTCCTCCTACTCCTTGTGGTATGTCAGGTTCTTTGGTGTCAGGAATCGAGAGGATATTTTGAAGAAAACGTCTTTGTCTTCCTGCATTTTCTATCACGTCTTTATATATCCTTCTTGCTGGCCTGTAATATAGTTAACTGACCCTCATATTAAAATTGAGATTGTTTTTAGAAATATCTTAGGTGTTTTTTAGGTTTCCTAGTTTTATATGTTTCAGATGGTTGGAAGTTTAACTGCCAGTGGGATTTTGTTTCTTGAGGCAGTCATGGTGGGAAAAAACTAAATAATGGACTTAGATATCTGGATTGTGGTTTTCAGTCTGCATGTAACCAGCTATGAAAATTTTTGTTCTTTGGTTTTACTCATCTGTAAAAAGCAGTTAGTAATTACTTAACTTTACTCATTCAAAAAAATAGCTGATTATTTTAATGTGCTTGGTAGAGTAGAAGCACAAAAAGGAATGAGGCATGAATTCTGGTCTCTAGTAACTTCAGATCTAGTAGGAGTAGTAATAACATTTTTACTTGGTGTTTTGTTCTTTATAGATGTATCTTTAATCATTATGCTATGTTTTTCAGGGTAAAAATCTCATTTTTCTACCCTTATACTACCAGCAGAGCTTTGTACCTGTTAGAGGAACTATTTCATAATATAAAGAATAAGAGACAGGACTAACTTGTTAGGAGATGTTAGGGATTGTTTTTAAAATGTGATGATTTCAAGAATGTGTCCTTTTTTTTTTTTAATCTATCAGAGATTTGATTTTATAATAAGTGTAAAAGGGAAAAGAGTAAGATTTTTGGAATCCTGAAGAGATTGTTTTCACTGTATTCTAGATTTCATTTAGCTGTGCCAGTAACCACATTTGTAATTACAGGTTAATCAGTCTGTGGTGGAACCCTTCTTTATTACAGAAAACTCAGTGCCTTATGGTGATACCACATAGGCAAGATGTTTTCACTTATAGGTGTCATAGCAATGTGTTGAACCCTGGTTTATCTGGTGGCAAAAGACACTTTCTGATAATTTATTGCCTAATTTCTTTACATAGTTCCAGTTTTAGAAAATTTTGTTATTTGTCTCCTTTTCTTATTTTTCTTGAACTTTATTGTATGGGAATCAGCAAACTATGACCTGCAGGCCAAATCCAGTGTGCCACTGCTTTTGCAAATAAAGCTTTGTTTTAACACAGCCCTGTGCATTTGATATGCTTACATATCATCTTTGTCTGCTTTCATGTTGTAATATCAGAGTTGAGTAGATGTGACAGCAGAGCCTAAAATGTTTACTATCTGGCCCTTTAAAAAAGAAGCTTACTGAATTTTGCTTCTCAAACTATTTCTGATAAAGCATCAGTATCTCTTTCCAATTTTTTCACAAGCATATATTTTTTAAAATGCATTAGAAAGATTGTTAAAGGTAAAAGAAATAAAGCAAAATGTATGCCCCAAATTTTTGTTTTTAGAGTCAGCAAACATAAAATTACCAAACTGATATAAAGGTTTCTAAACAGTTATTCCGTTTTCATACTCAGCTTGATAAGGATCACTTTCCAATGTGTTTGAATGAAAATCAAAGCTGGACCACACTTTGAATAGTCCTGCTCTTGTAGTCAGTCTACCTTCAGAAAAGTTTGTATTATGCAATTTTTTTATAGATTAGGTATTTTTATAGATTAGGCATGTGACATATTTATATACTTCTGTTGAGTATGTCAAAACACACTGACGGTACATACTGAAAGTGATATGTATCTTCCGGTGGTAAGCCAAATACTACTTAGATAATTTGATGTATTCTTGTATGAATAAAAAAATCTTTTAAAAAATATATTTACTTCTCAGAAGAACTGAGGTATATGCCAGAGGTGTGGGGGCTGATTCACCAGAGACAGAGTGGGGAGCAGAACAGGCAGATTTACTGAAATACTCTACTAAGGGGAGCAGTGGGAGAGGTCTACTGTGCCATATGTGGGTTAGCTCTCTGGCTGGGGATCAAACTCAGGCCATAACAGTGATAGGGAACCAAGAATTATTTTAAATCAATAGTTCCTATAGGGTTTTGTTTCATTTACAAGGGGATGGGGGGAGAGAATTTGTTAAAATAAATAATGGAGGAGGACTGTGTTTTAAAAAAGAACAAAAAGGCCCAGAATGGAGTAATTCATGCCACACCCAACCAAGACATAAAACCTAACCTAATCATACGTAGCTCCTTACATATTAGAATTTTAAAGCAATCAATCTAGAATTTCTAGGTCAGCACTAGTGAGACAATCTGTATGATAAGACCTCTTGCCTAAAGTAAGCTTTCGTTTCTTACCTTCTTAATCCTCTTTCTGATTATAAAATCTCCCATTTGACAATTCTTTGTAGTGCCTTGCTGTTTTCTAGATGGGGTATTGCCCAATTAACGAATCATTTAGTAAAGTCAGTCTTTAAATTTATTCAGTTGAATTTTGTTTTTAACAATACTATTTACTATCACAACTTTAATCTGTTATTGTTTGAAAAATATTTAGATTTGGTAATCTTTACCTTGTTTAGAATATATATTAGTTTGTGTTATTTGTATTTTGCTTACAACTCACTCTTAATTTTTCTTCATAAATAAAACTTACAGTCTCCCTATTGAAAAAAATTTAACTGATTCCAAGATACATGAGATAGAATAAAAATGAAAATGTAGGAATTTTGTAATAAGGATCCTAAGCAGAGGAGCTGATTAAGTAAAGGAAACACTATTATATTACAAAAAGAAACTAGTTCTTTACATACAAATTAAACAAATTTACCAAATGATCCTTCAGGTTTTACTCTTAGTTTGACGGCCTATAAATTCTTTGGTCACATTGGTTTCCAACCTTAACAGCATTGCTGTCAAAAACTAATGATATTCTGATAGCTTTTCTATTACAGGTGAATGAATTTTTTTTACCTGGATGCCAGAACTTTATTTTTATTTTTTGGTTTTCTAAAATTCAGAATTTTACTAGACTTCATCTCAGATTTGATTGTGAGGAATTAAATGATTCAATATATAGTCTCAGTTTTTAATTCTTAAAAATTGCCTTAATTATGTGTTTTAGTATTTATGTTCCATCACTTTTGTTTTCTTTTTTGAGGATTCTTGTTATACACACATTGGATCTTCATTGCCTATCTTCTGTTGATTGCTTGCTACTATACCTTTAGTTCACAAATCACTTGGTTTTGATTTTAGTTTTTCCTCCTTTTCACCTTCCAGTTCCCTTAAGGCATTAACTGTTCCTATCTTTTGTTCATTCTCCTATTTCTTTTAGTTTAAGTCTTCATTTCTGAAATGATCTGTTGTTTCTAATTTTGTCCTGAGCTTGTCTGATCCTTTTTGAGTTTCTCTAATTTATATTATGTTGCTTCTTTGTTGTTGTTTTTTTTAATCTTTAAGCTGATATTTGAAATATGATATATCTGTTGGAAAGGCCTGTTTTTCCAATGCTTGCATTGTCTTTCAGGACACTTACAAATGACTGAGATTTAATCACAGTGCTTTTGCTTATTTTTGTAAAGTGTTCCTAAAGTGTTAGGGAAAAACAGATGAATCATGAAAGCTTTTCTAGTCTCATAGTTTTAGAACTACTGCTTCTGAATCTTCTGAAGGAGAGGAGCAGAGGGAAACCTTGTACTTTCAGACATCTCCTGGTCCTTATTCCTCCTGGATTTTTATTTGGTCCTCCTTCCTCCTTCATTCTATTGTCTCTGCTCTACTTAATTTGTATTCTCTGGGCCTCCCTGGTGGCACAGTGGGTTAAGGAACACACTATGAAGCAAACCGCAGCCGCTGCAGCACACGTTCGATTCCTGCTGCCGGCCAGGGAGGGGACCCACATGGTGCAGCAGACCTCTCCTGCTGTGCCCGCTGCTCCCCTCAGCAGTGTACTTCTGTTTATCTGCCTATTCTGCTCCCCGCTCTCTGTGGTGATTCCTCTCACACACCCCCCCCCCCACACACACACACCTCTGGCCTGTACCCCAGTGCTTGTATGCATAAATAAATCTTTAAAAAATAAAGTTGTATTTACACCATACACTTGTATTTACTGTAGCCTAGTAAGTGTGCAGCCTCAAAGACATGAAATGAACGTGTGTTACTGGAAAAATGTGCCAAATACTTGCCCAGTGCAGAGTTGCCACAGACCTTCAGTGTTTTTGTTTTTAAATCTGTTAAGTGCAATGGAATGAGATGTGCCTATACTGATCTCTTCTGTGAATTGTGAAAAGACTGAAATCCCTGCTTCATGATCAACCTTAAAATCTAACCAACTTCTATTCCCATTCTTCCTCCAAAACTTGGAAAACTACTAATTTAGTCAACCTATATGTCCGCTGTTACAAGGATTTCATAAATATAAATAGAACATAAAATTCGGTGGGGTGTTTTAAATTACATATTTATAGTACATGTGTACAGTTACCATAGAAAGGATTGTAAGTGTTTATATTTTTGAGTTTCCAATGCTAGTAGGGCAGTAATTTTGTTGATTTTGAGAAATGTAGATTTTAATGCATAGGACAATGTTTTCCTGCTGATTTAACTATTTTTTTTCCTCAAGAAAAGAATGTTTTGGAAAACTACGATTCCATGGAATATATTTTGGAGGACAGTTGGGGTCATATGTATTAGTTAGGATTAATTTTGACTGTATGTACTAAAAACTAAACATAGTAGTTTATAAAGGAAAGAACTATAGAAAATACAAAAATATTTTCCATTTTGCATTACAGCTTAGTAACATATTTGGACTCAAAAAGAGCTCAGATTATAGTATTATGTATTTTATTTAATCTAAGACTTAATTTAAAACAGACGGTTATTTTTGTACCACCAAGAAAGAAAAAAAATGCAATTTCAGAAATGCTATAATAAGGGAAAAATGTCCTTGACATTATTAACCTTTTTCAAGTCTGATTTTGTCTTCTGATTTCTTTCTTGACAGTTGATGGGATAATCGTATTTCCTTGAGAACTGTTTATTTAAATGCAATAAACTGGCAAAATAATGCACTATACTACTAAAATGGCACTTATTAATACCAGTTATACACCCAGAATATTTATAAAGCTAACACATTTTACATTAAGTATTATTTCTCTATCAAAATTACCTATTGCTATAGAAAAGCCTACTCCAAAACCTGGTAGCTTTAAACATTTCTCTTAATATTTATTTTGTAGAAGAACTGGGGTGTAGGCTAGAGGTGCAGGGGGTGAGAGGATTCACTAAAGACAGCAGGGAGCCTTTTTTTAAAAAAAATACATTTTTGCCTTTTTTTTAAAAAAATACATTTTTGCATACAAGAGCTGGGGTATAGGCCAAAGTCACGAGAGGTAAGAGGATTCATCAGAGACAGAGTGGAGAGCAGAACAGGCAGATCAACTGAAATACACTGCTAAGGGGAGCAGTGGGTGAGGCAGGAGAGGTCTGCTGTACCATGTGGGTCCCCTATCTGGCTGGGGATCGAACTCATGCTGCTGTGCCATGGATGGTTCACAGTGCAGCACTCAACCGCTTTTTTTTTTTTTTTAATTTCTTTATATGTATTTGACATCAGGTATACTACACTTGGAATTTCCACCACCATTTCACCCTTCGTCCTTTGTGCTCTTCCCACCCTCATTTTGATCTCCTCCCTCCCCTGTAAAGTGTCTCTGAATCATAGTTGTCTGTTTGTTTTTTGTTATGTTTTTCTTTTTTTATATTATTTTCCCTGATCCCTAATTTGTTTTTATCATATTCCTCTTATAAGTGGAACCATCTGATTTTTTTTTTCCTTCTGACTTCACTGAGCATAATCTCTTCCAGCTCCATCCATGTCATGCTGCGAATGACATTAGTTTATTTTTTGATTGCTGAATAGTATTCCACTTATGTAATCATTTATAATTGATATTTTCATTGAAATAATTATATAGTCACAGGTTATTAAAAAATTAGGTTCAGCCAAGATACTGACTTTAACATAGTATTCAGGTTTTTCTAGTCTTCCTTGCACACTAGTGTGTGCACACATACATGTGTGTTTATATACCCAACACCACAGTCCAGGTAGTGAACATGACTAACACTCAGTGTACCCCTCCTGTTACCCTTTCTCATAAGCATGTTCCATACCTACTATCATCACTCCCATCCCAAACTCTGGCAACCACTAATCTTCTTGCCATTTCTAAGCTTTGTCCTTTCAGAAATACTATTTTGCTTACTATTCTGTGGATCTGCAGTTGGTGCAGGGCTCATTTGGGATGATTTGTCTTTTGTTTTACACGGTATCTGGTAGACTGGAGACTCCAATACAGTATCAGACACGTGTGGAGCTTTGGTGCTGATTTTGGGTTACATGTGTAAGTGCTCCTCCCATGGTCTCCATACAGTCTCTTCTATGGGATCTCCCTTTACTTATAGCAGTGGAGCCCGATCGTCTCATGTGCCAGGTCTGTCATTTTATGCCCACAACTTGCACAGCGTCACTTCTGGAACAAATCATAGATAACACAGATTCAAGGGAAGAGGAGAGACTCCAACTCTTGCTCAGGGAGCAGCAAGTGTGCAGGAATGGGAGGCATCATTGGTGGCCAGCTTCACAGTCTGTACACTCCAAATGAGATAGTTGGGATACGTATAGGAATGATGACACATGTGTTGCTTCTATCTGTTGTAAATGTTACCTTATTTGAATTACACCGTAAGTACAAAGAATAAAATTAAATTGCATGGTTTTCTGCTATTAATGCCTATTTCAAATAGTGGCTTTGCCAGGCAAATTGTCAGAGCTCAGGTTACTGACCAAATGTAAGGATTCCCAAGGGATCTGTGGTATTTGCAGAACAAGTGGTTGTTTAAGAATCTGTTAAGATGTTTGGAATGGTTCACTTGTCTTTTATTTTCCCAGGCTAGCTGTTTTCTCATGATGCTAAAATAGCAGGGACTTGTATACATAGATAGCTCTGGATTCCTATAATACTAACTTTGAAAGATCATACAGGTTTTCCTCTTTTCATTAAGTTTTTAGGTTGGGCATAAAGGATATTGTTCAAGAACACAAAAAAGATCTTTTAATAGGGAATAGGCTTGTAGAAGGAAAGACACACTTTTCAGTTTAAGTATTTGTAATCAGGAGAGCATTTTATTTTCTCTTAAGATTTTTTTTTTTTTTTACTATGAAATACTACACTTCCTTGATTTTGTTCTGAGAGTGGCCAAAGATTTGGTCCTGACTTTATTGGAAAAATTCTTAATCATCTATTAAGGAATAAACTTTCATAGAATTTTTGGCAACCTCTCTGAAAGATAACTAAAAAACTGCTGCTCAGTGAGGATTATATGCTTAAAGAGCCTTTGGTAAAACATAAATATGATTAAATCCAGTTAGAGTTTCATATAGAAATCAAGTTTTCACTCCAAGTTATAGAACAATGTTACTTGACTGAGTTTCCTTCCTACCTTCTTTTAAGAGTAATAACTGATTTCACAGACATTTATTGTGCATTCTCAAGGATGGAGCACTTAATTAACATCATAAAGAAAATTAAAACAGGGTTTTTGACCTAACAGGACAATTTGGGAAGGGGTACTTTTTTTCATATTTGCATATGTTCCATTCACCTCACCAAACCACCTGTGCCAATACCTCTTCTGTTTCCCTTCCCCCTCTTTTTCCCCTTCCCCTCTGTAACCATTATATTCTTTAACTGAGTTCAAGATTTATTTCTACTGTATTTTACCTGTGTTTGTTTTTGATTATTTATACTCCACAGTTGAGTGAAACCATCTGATCCCTGTCTTTCTTTCACTTTTGATTAATTTCATTTAACATAATCAAATTTGTCACAGATTTCATCTTTCTTCATAGTTTTTTAGTATTCCATATACATAGGGGCCATTCTCATAGGAGTGAGGTGATATCTCATTCTGGTTCTGATTTGCATTTCCTTTATGATAAGTGACAATGAATAGTATTTCATATATTTTTAAGTCTATGTCTTCATATGTCTTTAAGTCTGAATGTGTCTTTAGAAAAGTGTCTTAAGTCCTTTGTCCATTTTTTAATTGTGTTGTTTGGTTTTCTTTTGTATTATATAAGAACTGTAAATTTTGGAGATTAGGTCTCTGTCAAATGTGTGACATACATGTAATAGGACCTGTTACATACTGAAAACTATAAAATGCTGCTAAAGGAAATAAAAGACACAAAGAAATGTGTCTATTCTATAGGTTACTTTTTTGTTTTGTGATGGTTTCTCTTAAGGTACAAAAGCTTTTTAGTTGATATAGTTTCACTTGTTTATTTTTGCTTCTGTTTCCCCTGCCTTTGGGTTGAGTCACCAAATATTTCTTTGTGGTAAAAGTCCTGTGTTTTTTTTTTTCCCAAGTACTTTTTGTTTCTGATTCTTGGATCTAGATCTTCAATCCATTTTGAATTAGTTTTTGTGTATGGAGTTAAAAATGGGTCTTCTTTTTTTTTCTTTTTCTTTTTTGACTACCCATGTTTCTCATCACCATTTATTAAAGAGACTATTATTTCTCCAATGTATGGCTGTAGCACCTTTGTCAAAGATTAACTGTCCATATTTATGTGGGTTTATCTCTAGGCTCTTTCCACTTGTCTGAATTTTGTTTATTTTTTTAAAAGATTTTATTTTTGCATGGAACTGGATTGCAGGCAAAGGTGTGTAGGGATGAGAGGATTCACCAGTGACAGAATGGGGAGCAGAATAGGTAGACCTCTGAAATAAACTATTAAGGGCGAGCAGGAGTGCTCTGCTGTGCCATGTGGGTTAACACCCTGGCTGGAACTCATACTCAGGCCTTTACCACCATCATGGTGGTGGGCCTTTACGGTGGTAGCACTGAGACTTAACCCCTGGGCCACCAGGAGGCCTGTCTGAGTTTGTTTTTGTTCCAGTACCTTACTGTTTTGGCAACTGTTGCTGTGTAATATAGTTTAAAATCAGACAGTGTGATACCTCCATTTTTCTTCTTCCTTTCAGGATTGCTTTAGCTATTCAGGGCCTTTTGTGGTTCCATATAGATTTTATATTTTTGTTCTACTTCCTTGAATAAGGTCATTGGGATTTTGATAGGGATGTGATAGGTATTGAACTGTAAATTTCTTTAAGTAATATGGCTATTTTAATTATGTTAATTCTTCCATTCCATGATCATGGAATACCTTTCCATTTTTTTGTCTTTTATTTCCTTTAACAGCATTTTACAGTTTTCAATATGTAACAGGTCCTTTATCGCCTTCACTAAATTTATTCCCAGGCATTTCATTGTTTTTGGAATGATTGTAAATGGGATTGTAGTCTTTATTTCTTTTTCTTCTAATACAGTATTTATATATAGAAATACAATTGATTTCTGTGTGTTGATTTTTGTATCCTACCACTTTATTGTATTCATTCATTATTTCTACTAACTTTTTGGTAGTCTTTTGGGTTTTTTTCTATATTAATATATCATCTGCTAATAGTGAACACCCATGGATTCTGTTTTGTTTCACACCTCCTGAATGTTAGGTATTCACATGGAAGCTGTTGCTGGCCCATGGAGTATTCTCCCTAAGGGTATTTCAGAGGGCAAAAATTCCTGAGAAACACTGTTACAGACCTTGGCCTAAAAGAGTGGATCCTGTGCCTTCTAGGGAAAGAATTCACCAGAGAATGCTAGGTATAATTGAGCCAGGTAAGACTTTATTAGAGACTCATGCATGAGGGAGCCAATACTGGCAAGAAGAATATAGCCTGGCTCCTCGGAGGGAGTTAAGAAGAGATATTTAAAAGAGAGGTCCCTAAGGCAGGGAAGAGGAAGGCAGCATCATACCTTGCTCTGTTTTGGGTTACTCCCAGGCATGTGCTGATTGGTTAGGTTCCAACTGTACATATGGGCTCCTAGCCTTCCCCCTCCAGGAAATCATGAAATAATCATGAGGCTTTCCATCATAGTGCCTCATGGTCAGTGTGGGTCAAAGTGTTTGGACAGGACACACCAGTCCATGATTTAGTCCACCTGTTCAAGCAGGACTTGAGGCAACTCACCATACAGGCTTGGAATTCTTTTACCTGGAATGGCCTTACCACCACCTGTTGAAGACAACTGAGATGACTTTAGAGGCCACTATTAGCTCTCTATTAGGGGTTATTTTGAGTATTAATGGGCTAATATTCCATGGCCGTCTTACTAAACATGCACACTTGGCTTGAGCATAGTTAGCGCACATGATTGTGCTCAAAAGATCAGGAAGCTACAAGGAGTAGAAGTTAATTGAAAGATTCTCTAACTTGGTTTCTAATTTCCTTTGTTTCTGCATTACAGACTGTGGATAGCATAAAACTAGTTCTGTGAACTCGTTAGCAGGAAGAACTTATAGACCAAATATGTAATTTCAGGAAATATGGTTATAAGTAATCTTATGAGATAAATGCATCTTTGGGATTAATGGAGTGGGTTTGTGCAAGTGTCAAATTCCTGACAGATTTATTCTGAATCTTCAGAGATCCCTGCCATGAAATTTACAGTAGACTTTGTGTATATGTTAAGATATACTCTCAGTGCAGAACTCTAGCCCAGCTCACATTAATATATAAAAGTGTATCTAATCACTTAAATATCCCTCTATCATTTGAAGCTTAGTATATAAAAAAATTTTTTTAACTGTTCCTACTCTGATACCTCTGCATCTCCTTTGTTCCTATTTTTATTACTGTACTACCACCCTCTCATTTACCCAGCTTCATTCCTGCTTTTCTCTTGCTTTGCCATACTAAGTCAGCTGCCAAACACTGTCTATTATACTTCTTAAAATGTTTCTGGATTCAACCTTGGTTCAGTTTTTCTTTCCTAGAATATTAATAATCACTTCCTTCTAGGTTCTTTCCTGAGGCCCCCTTTTTAAAGATCTGTCATGGTTGGGGTTAATCTATCTTGCCAATCTTGTTTGCTTTTGTATTTCTTTTCTGGTTCCCATGCACAGATAAGCTTCAACTATTAACATATGTCCACACTTCCTTATCATTATGTCATTGTGCCTTTTCTTCTGAATAGACTTGTTCCTGATGGATTCCACATAGCCATATCTTTTTACCCTTTGAGAACAAATAAGATTTCACCTCTTAAGAAGAGGCTCATTTGACGCTGCACTTGGAAGTAGGTTTTTCCTCCTCTTCTGTAACTGTCTATTCCTTTTATTGAAATTTAGATCTCTCTCTGGTTCATTTGAAATTACTTATATGCATTTTATCTTCTTAAAATGTAATCTTGAGGTTTGGAGCTATGAGTTATCTCCATATCCCTGTACACAACACTAATGGTAGTGCCTAAAGTAGTTCCTTATATTTCAGAAGGGTTCAGTAAAGCATCTGTCCAGTACACCATGTGCTTAAAGAGCCTTCTTGTACAGTTTATGTCTTTGATATTAAACTTCAGTATGAAGTAACCTGTAGAGTACAGTGAGCCTTTAACTGCTTGAAGGTAACATTGACTTCCATCTTTAATTATGAGGACTTAGAAGAAAAGGACTTTTCATTTTCATTCCATAAATTTGACATTTTCAAATAACCTATATTAAAGACACCTTTTTTTTAGTGTTAGAACCAGAAAATAATAGTATTAGACAAAAGCCAATCTCTCCTAATCCTTCGGGGATTAATTAAATATCATACTCTTTAGTATATTGCCTAAATACTTGCCATGAAAACCAAATTTTCAGTGCAAGATGCTGGCTTATTTCTAAGGTGGTATATCTCCTGTTTTTGTGATTTTTGGTCTTAAATACCAACTTTATATTACAAAATAGGGATAATGATTGTAACTTTGTCATGGGGTAATTTTGAGTATTAAATGGGCTAATTTATTTCAGACACTTAGCACCTCATGCATATTAAATGGTCACTAAAACTAAGCAACTAAAATTACTATTAAGAATTTATAATTTGAGGTTTCAGATTGTTGGTATAAAAACCGCTGTTTTTATCTTTTGAACTGTGCCACGCAGTTTCCTAGGAATTAGATTAGGCCCAAAATGTTATGTCAGCTGAGAATTTTGGTTCCTAGGTGACAGTACTGCAGTAGGAAACAGGACTTGCTCTCCCTTCAGAGAAAAAAGCTTCCAGTGGGAATCTATAGTGCCCTTTTTATTTTTGTTTTGTTATTGGTTTCTTTCTTCTCAACTCTCAGGTTAAATTAATAGTCAATGTAAAGGAGAGAATAGAGAGCCTCTGCAGAAAGGACCTGAACCAGAACTTCAGAGAAACTGACTGCTTGACAAGATGGGAGAATGAAAAGCAATTTTTGTTTTGTTTCTGTGTGTTAAGTACACGTTTATTAATAGAAATGATAAACTCCACAAAGAGAAAGCTATGTCAAAGATGCAGGTGGCTAGAATATGAATTCCAAAAATATCTAACCTCTCCCTCACAAACACAGTGGAGTAAACAGTGGGCATACTGAAAGAAATAGAGAAATAATAATATGGAGAAATTTCTTGTAGGGAAATAAGTGGGACATGATAAAGGAGCCATATACAGTGAATACACTTCCCTTTTTTAAAACAGAGCATGCTTAACTTGGTAAAAGCTAGAAGAACCATCAATTAGCAAACTACAATGAGGCAACTATATGATGACTGGGTGCAGTTCCAGGGTCATAACAAAGTCTGCATGATGGAACTTGTGACTGAAATGGAGAAATAGATTGTTTACTTTAAAAATTCCCAAACATTTTAAGAGCTAAATAATGACATTGTCTCCATTTTATAGCAGATTGGAGCTTATAGCTGAATTCCTGATCACCCCCTAATCTCACCACACACACACACACACTCTCACACTCACATACTCTGTCTCTCACACACACACTTCTTCCTTCCCTCCCTCCCTCTCACTCACACACAGATATGCACATGCATGTATTCCAGTTGTGGCCTTTATATCTCAGTTGTGGCTCCATCTTTGCAGTTGCAGTGACTAAGGTTAGTCACCCTTAGGTTGTCTTTGTCTCCTGCTCCGTGTTCAATATTGACTTTATCTTCAAAATACAATTAGTATCAGATCACTTCACATCACTACTGGAACCTTCACCTCCATTGCCAGCCATACCTGTTATTTTCTGCGCGAATTACTATACAGGTCTGTCTTCTCTGTTTCTGCCTTACTCCACTATAATCTGTTCTTAGTACATCAGTCATCCTTTTTCCTCCTCTTTTTTTTTTAAAAAAAAGTCAGATTCCTAAGATACCAATTTACAAGTAGTAAAATTCATTAGGCAGAGTTTTATGAATTTTGACAATGCTTGCAGTCCAGTACTGACCGCCATAATGAAGAAATAGAATATTTCATTGCCCCAGTAAGTTCCCTCATGTTCTGGAATTGACCCTCTCCCTCCTGGCCCCTGGCAACAGGTCTCTTTTCTCTCTGTTAAGTTTTAAATTTTCTAGAATATCAGATAAATGAAATGTTTGTAGTATTTTGGTTCTGACTTCTTTCATTAAATATAATGCATTTGAGATTCATCTATCTTTCATCTATCAGTAGGTTGCATCTTTTTATTGCTGAGTAGTAATCCATTATATAAGGTACCACAGTTTGCTTATCCATTCACTCATTGATGGATATTTAAATTATTGCCAGTTGCTAGCGATTATGGATAAAACTGCTGTAACATTTAAGTTAACAATTTTATGTGAGTATATATTTTAATTTCTATTGGGTCATGTGGTAACTTGTTTAGCTTTATATGAAACTACAAAACTCATGCTTAAAGGGACTTACCATTTTGTATTCCCATTAGCAGTGTTTGAAATTTGCAGTAGCTCTACTTCCTCATTGGCACTTGCCTACAGCCACTTTTTGGTTTTTAGTTTGAATCATTCTAATAAACACATAGTTGTATATAAGTTTAAATTTTCACATCCTTAGTGACTAATGTAGTTGAATATCTCTTTATGAACTTATTTACCATCTATGACTCTGGCGATGGTTCTATTCAAGTCTTTTGCTCATTTTTTATGTGGGTTGTCTATTTTGTTACTGAATATTATTTATATATTCTGTGTACTTTCCTTACCTGATACATTTTTACAGAGCTTTTTTCTAGTCCGTGGCTTGTTTTCATTTTCTAGATGTGTCTTTCAAAGAGTGGAAACTTTTATTCTGATGAAGTCTGATTTATTAACTTCTCTCTAATTGATTCGTATGATTTGAAACTTAAGAAATCTTTTTTTTGGGGGGGGTTTCTTTTTTTATTATTATTATTATTATATTTGACATCATTTGTAGTCCCCAGGGAGTACCCACCACCATTTCACCGGTGCACCATCACCTCAGTCCCTTGTGCACCCTCTGGCCTCTTC
>JAGFMF010012286.1:6686085-6706931 GCA_019455555.1 Galemys pyrenaicus | reverse complement strand
TGTGTGCCTGTATTGCTATATATTTTCCTCTTATAACTGCTTTCGCTGTATCCCAGATATTCTGTAGAGTTGTATCCTCATTATTGTTCATCTCAAGGAATTTTTTAACTTCTTTGATCTCCTCCTTGGTCCAGTAGTCTTCCAATAGTGCTGGTTTCAATCTCCATGTATGTGTTGGAGGGGTTCCTTATTTCCTTTTTATGGTGAATTTCTAGCTTGATGGCTTCGTGCTCAGAGAAGATAGTTGGTATGATTTCGATCTTAGAGTATTTGCTAATGTTCGTCTTGTGGCCAGTCATAGCAAGTGTTATACTAATTTTCTTCATACTCTGTGGTATAATCTGATTCAGGTAAAATCCTGTTGAATAATTTAGGGGAATCAAATTAGAACCAGAACATTGGCACTTGAAAGTATTATTCATAGAGGTAGAAGTGAAGGGTGGAGGTGCTAAGTAGCCAGTGGGAGCATATATCCCAGAGGGAGAAAGAAAAGGTTAATTCAACAAGAGTTAACATTTCCTTCCCAAACCTCTCTACAAGCAGTCCTAAGGTAACACCGTCACTGCATAATTTTGGAGCTCTGGAAAAATGTGCTCTGGGGCTAACCATGAATTGTCTGCTGAAAAGTAATAAAAAATTGTATCTGCACTAAGGCCTTGGTTATTTTCACTAATAGAGGGAAGTCTACTTAGAAAGTCCAAAATAGCAGCTATTCAAAGTAAGCAGAGTACATTAGAGCTTCTGTATTCAACCTGTCTGTAGTTGAATCCAAACTTCATAACAAGATTTCACCTTACAAAGTTAGGGATAATAAAAGCTAATTATTTCTTAAGGTGATAATGAGAATTAAATAACAAAATTATTCAGACTAAGCCAAATGTATAGTAAATATTAGCTGTTACCCTTATGGAATTAGTAAAATAATTTTTATTCTTTTTATCTTTCCTTAACTGACGACAACAGTAAACTTATATTACTAACATTCTAGCTATCTTCATCAAGAATTTGTCTCTATGAGACATATAGTATTATTGTCATCCTCATTTAAAAAATGACAATATACAGAAGTTCACACAGTTGGCAAAAGACCAAGTCAGAATTTGAACCCAGGACATCCAGCTGGAGAAATACTCTTCTTAGGTGGTCTGTTTCACCTGACAAGCACTTTTCTGTCTTGTTCACTTGTTTCATTAATCCAGTTATTATTAGGCATTTATCCTCTTCATGTCAAACTAATGTGGTATGTTTCCATCTTATTATATATGCCATCTCTTCTACTTAAAATACCTCCCTTTTTTCAACCAGTCTTCTGAGAAACTATCCACTGTTCACCTTACCCAGCTGTTGCTGTCTTTTTTGGGTATCTTTACTTGGCTGATTTTCACAGCACTTAGAGCCTCACCTCTGAAGGAAATTCAAGTCCCACCCCCCCCCCTTTTTTAAAGTTTTTTTTTTTTAATTTATGCATACAATACCTGGCGCCCAGGCCAGAGGCATGGGGAGGGAGGAGTGAGAAGATTCACCAGAGATAGAGTGGAGCACAGAACAGGCAGATTGACTGAAATACACTGGGCGAGGCAAGCGAGGTCTGCTACACCATGTGGGTCCCCTGCCTGGCCAGGGATTGAACTCACACTGCTCTGCCACAGGTGGTTCACAGTGTGGTTCTCAGCCCGCTGTGCCACCAGGGAGGCGATCTCCCTTGTTTTATAGTAACTCAATATAAAGAATCTCTAATACAAATTTTATAAAAATAGGTGTTTAGTTTTTGAAACCAAGCTTTGAATTTAAGGACATTAGCTTAAGATGCTTCTAAACCTTCTCTCTATCTTTGAAGCTATCATCTTTATTACTGTGTATTGAAGAATTTAATCTGTCCCCTAAATTCTGGAGAAGCTTGAAACTTACAAGCATTAGTGCTTTCATAAAACCATCTTTCTACTTCAGCTTATTATTGCTTATCTGACCTTTCCGGTCTCAGTAGAGAAGGCATCAATTTCTCCTTGCTAAAAGCTAAAGTCTTCTTTCCTATTTTTTCTCTAGAATCTTACACATTTAACTATTTTCTCCTCTGGTTATCCTTAATTTTTCCTTCTTTAGGAATTTCTATTTTTCCTGTATTCCATGTAGCATAAATCTCTCCTGTCTTTGAAAAAAAGTCACTCTGTCTTTCACACATTACTACTCAATTTCATTCTTGTCTTCTAGTGTTAGACTTCCTCAGGAACTCACTTTCCATTTTCTCTCTACCCGTCATTGTATTGAAACTGCCCTAAAAAATTATCTGCAACCTCTCTTGAACCAAATAGCTTATTTTCAGTCCTTTTGACCCATGCTTATATTGAGAAGTAATCTAGTATAATGCTTAGATGTGTGAACCTTGGAAACATACATTCATAATCAGTTTTCAACCCTTTCTATATATATAACTTTGAATGAAGTTCTTAACTTCTCACTACCACAGTTTTTTGCCAAGCACGTGTACTCAACATTTAACTTTGTTGCATTCCAAAATGGTCTTTTTTCCTCATCTTTAAAAACTCTCCCCTGTAGAAACTCTTAAATTCTGCCAAGTATTAAGGGAAAATTAAATATACGGTGAATGCTGAGTGGAAATATTTTACTGTCGAAGCAGGAACCTATCCCATCAGATAGTCTAGGCTCTGGGAGATGAGGATTGAAAGAGGGGAAATGGGTTAGGGCTTTTAAAGTCTAAAGAAAGTAGAACATCTTAGTTTTTCCGTATTAAGAAGGAAGACTGTGTAAATGTTTCTGATTGCTGGTTGATGAGGTAAGCATCGGGTCACACAAGTGTGTCCAGAGAGTTCTGACTTGCACTTGCCTCTGCTAGGTATGTATGAGCTGCCTGATCAGAATTTAGGTGTCCACCATAGTCAGCAGGGTAGGTCAGCAGGGTAGATTGCCATACTCATAGAAATTTTGCATTTTTGTTCCTCCTTCATTCCCTTTACCCAGTGTGCCACTAGGTCTCATTGGTTTCTTTTCAGTATATAGTTTGTATCTATATATAGTATTATAGTTCTCTATTTCCATTTACTAATCTAGGCTTTATCACCTCATGCCTAGATTATTGTAAAAGTCCTAGTTGGTCTCTGATTCTAGTCTCTTCTACTCCTTCCATGTAAATTGAATATTTTTACCTGATTGATTTTCAAAAAATAATACTATAATAATGCATATCGTTTTATGGTCTTCACAACTGATTAAGTTAGTTTTTCTAGGTGAGATTAAAAGTCTTAACACATAGTACGCACCGTATTTTAACATACTCATTGGACAGAAACTCTCTAGAATTCCACTCTTTACATGAGTCAAAGGAGACTTGCTCCTGTTGATACTACTTTGCCTATGGACCTGTCCCTTCTTCCCAGAAGGTTAAAATCATGACTTACATTCCCTTTGTATTTCTTTCCCCTTCTTTCGCTCTCTCTTCACTCTACCAAACCAAATTTCTTTAAGGTTTTTTATAACCTACGCAAAATAGTACTCACCATTTCAAGTCTGTTTTATTGCAAGTTGAATTGGGAATTACTTTCGTTACAACATATTTTCAGTGTGTTACAATCATTTTTCCATTTAATTGGCTTAATTGTAAGTTTTTGATTGTTACTTTAATAACATTTTTATTTTCAATTTAATGAATTACAGTGTGTGAAAAATTGTTCTGGATCAAATTCCTCTTAAACTTAGGCCTATCTTTTTAAAAATGAATTGGAAGATCTTCCATTTTATGTTGCTAATTATGAGTGTCCAGTAGAGTGCCTTCCTGGTGGCACAGTGGGTTAAGCAACGCAATATGAAGCAAACCACAGCCACTGCAGCACGAGTTCAATCCCTGCTGCCGGCCAAGGAGGGGACCCACATGGCACAGAAGACCTCTCCTGCCTCGCCCGCTGCTCCCCTCAGCAGTGTGTTTCGGTCAGTTTGCCTGTTCTGCTCCCCACTCTGTCTCTGGTGGATCCTCTCACCTCCCTGGACTCTGGCCTGTACCCCAGCTCTTGTATGCATAAATAAATAAATCTTTTTAAAAAAACAATGCTCTTTAAGTTTTGGAAGGTTTTTTTGTGGTAGTGGTAAAAATAAAACATAACAAAATTTATCAGTTTATCCTCTTGTAAGTGTGTAATTCAGTGGCATTAAGTAGTTTCACATGTGTTGTGCCACTGTCACCACTGTGCATTTCAGAGCCTTTTCATCTTCCCAAACAAAACTCTTAACCATTTAAATAATAATTCTCATCCTATCTTCTCCTGTCTCTGAATCCTCTGTTCTACCTACTTGTCTGTTTTAGGTCCTTCATATACAATCATACATTCACTTTTTGTACTTTTGTGTCATGCTTGTTTCATGTAGCCTTTTTCAGGCTTCATACATGTTGTAGCATGTGTCATAATCTTCCTTTTTAAGGCTGAATAGTATTCAACTGTGTATATACCACATTTTATTTACCCATTCATCCATTTGTCAGTTAATGCCTTTTGTGAACATTAATGTACAACTCTATGTCTAAGCCCCTGATTTCAGTTGTTTAAGGTATAAAACTCAGTCTTACCAAGTTTTGTAGGCACATATCTTGAGAGTTTTTATATGTTCAGGAGACATTCCTCTGTGAAGATTCTAAAGAGCATGTTAATGTAAACTTCTGAAAGTTTTTAAGGAATAGTTCAAGTTTTAAAGTAATGTTGGGCAGTGATAACAAAACATCTTAAAGGCTGCATTATAATTTTCTGAAAATGAATCCCTTGTTCAAATGAAAATGTATAAGCTATTCTGGCTACTACTTATCTAGTTTGAGGAAACCAACCGCCTGTTTTTTCTCTTGCCCTATAAATGTGTCTGATATGGCTGGCTGCTGGTATTTTAATAGAGGAGTCAACTGTGTTGCAAGATACATGGTCAGATCCCCATAAAATGTACATTCTTTTGAAAATGTATTGGGAGGAACTGCCTAAAGGAGGAATTCATAGAAAGAATTGAATCTTGGAAGTCTTTAATGTGGGGTTGTCTTTGCATTTCACGAAAACCCCTCTAAATCCCTTCTTATCCATTCTAGACAATAAAATGTATCTGAAAACAAAGGACTACCTTTACTGCTTTGGAGACAAACATCAGTCATCAGGTTTTGTTTATCTGAGAGAAGTAACCACTTTTTTACTGTGTCTGCCTGGTAAAATACATTAACATACCATGTACCTCATATTCTTCCTCTTAAGTGCTTAATATAAAGAATTGGTGCCAATGAAAGGATATAAAATAAAATTTTTTCCTGTTCAATCCAAAAAAACATTTTGATACTGGGAATCCACCCCATTTTCATGATGTGACTCAGATTTTCATAACTTTAGCCAGCTTAAACACATACTCCTCTGTACAAAATAGAAAAGCATACTTCCCTGGCCAGGTGGGCTCAGGCTCATAAATAACACTTCTGTAAAAGGAAAGGTGCCCCTCCCATCAGGTGACTGCTTCCACTCATTAGGAAGTGGGACTCTGCTTAGCAAGATGTATGCCCAGAATAGAGATGCAGCCCCCAAAGGAAAATATTGGTTATAAACACTCATTACCTCTTTTGACCAGTACCCTTGTGCATTAGCAATAGTAGGCAGCAAGACTCAGCTGACTTTTTCTCTCTAAAACCATGTTGTATTTTGGACTTTGTGATCTATAAGTCTGTTGCAGCCAGTCAGCTCTGCAAGTGAAGTGCTTGAGCTGTGCTTGATGGGATAGCAACAGGCCATAGTGTGCCCACCCATACTATGTGGTAACCCATAGCACTTTCTTTCTCTATTAAAACAGTACATTCTGCCAGTTCTATAAAGTATCTTTCTTATTAGATTGTAACCTTTTTATGTGACTACTATTTTTTGTATCTTCACATAAATGATCAAATTTAGTTCATTGTTGAATTTTTATTCAGTAAAATACCAACCCCGTTATTAAAATAGCTTAAAGTACATATTTGTTTTTTTCCCTTAAAATGTGGAAAAATGTGGGAGAGGATTATTGTGACCATTATGACATCAGGCAAATGTCTTAGATAAAAATATAAATGCTGTTCAACATAGCCACCATGAAGGAAAAGCTTGTAGCATTTGTTAGGCTTGGAATATGATTACTTTCTACATATTATATTTGAAGCCAAAAAGAAAAAAAATTGTAACAATCTCTTAGGATTCTGTGATGTGTTAGAATTACATGTGAGAAAATGTTAATAGTTTGTATATCCAGGCTTGTGGGTAAAGAGAGTGATTCTCAGATGTGGCCTGAGTATCCCTGCAGGTTCCTGAGACACTTGCAGCAGAGAGCTCAAACTGTTTTCATAATGCTACTAAAGTTGTCTTTTTTCATTTTGACTTTCTTATGGTGAAAAAGCAGTGGTGGGTAAAACCCACTACTGTGCTATGACAAATCAAGGCAGTGCACCAACAGTACTAGTAACCGTATTCTCCACCACTGTCCACACAATTTTTTAAAAAGCAATTTCATTTAGAATAAAGCAGTAAAAATTAACTTTTATACATCTCAACCCTTGAGAACACATTTATTATGATAAATGGTAAATTCCCATTAAGCATATATATTCTGAAGTATCTTGGTATTCTTGAGAAAAGCATTTATGTGATCATTTGAGATGCTTGCTGAACTATCTACATACGTAAAATTTTTAGTTGTAGAATTACTAGTTAATCAGACTTGGATGTTTGGCAGACAGGTTCTAAAAATTGGGTAAAGTGAACCTGTCACTTCAAGGGGGAAAATATAAAATATTTTTGCTAAAGATAAAATTTGAATTTTTAAGTGAAAATTAGAATATTGGATAATTTGTGTCAGCTATCAGTAGCCTCAGGAATAATATTAACAAGTATGGTTTTTCAGCTGTTAAAAAGAATGAAATGTGACAACAGTCTGGAAGAACTGCATAACTCAGTGAACCACTGACTTCCAAAAGACTGATGCCTAATGTTATAAAATCATACATGAGGAAAAATCCATTCACAGTATAGCATTGTCCATTAGATTTTAACATAACTTAGTTTAAAAAAAAACTGAGGTTTCAGGTTCCATATTGCAGCTACCCTTTAAAAAACTACCTCTTGTTGGATTTTAGTGTATTATCAAAGAAGACATCATTTAGTTCTCTGAAAAGATTATTAGAATACCCTCCCTTTTCCAACTACTCATTTGTACAAACCCAATCTTTTTTCCTCAAGAGTTTAATGAAAGCAGCATGGCAACAGATTGACTGTAGAAGTAGATGTAAGAACCCAGTTATTTTCTGTGTAAGCCAGGCATTAAAAGAGGTTTGCAAAAATATAAAAGAATGCCCCTCATCTCACTAAAATCTTTTTTTGCTTTGGAATATAGTTATTCTTTCTTTGAAAATATTATGTTCACATGTAATGTATTTATCATATTTAAATGAATTAGAAAGTAAATATTTTAAACTTTTTCAGTCTTCTAGTGGCAAACATCAATCCTTATAACCCATCAGAGCAAAAGTTCCTGGGGAGCCTCATTTCAAGAGTGTAAATGGTCTTAGTACCAAAAAGTTTGTGAAGTACTGGTGTAAGGCAATGTCTCTGTAGGGTTGGAATAGTAGTTGTCTGGTTTGTTGGGTGGATAAGAATGCTTTCATTGTATAGCTGAATGGCTGACACATAGAACACATTATAGAACAGTGCTTTCTGTGTCTCGATTTGGCATGATTTTTAGCAGGAAATGTGTTAAAGTACTTGCTGGTAAAGCAACTAGAAATAGATATTTGACTGTAGAGCAATTAACTAAAGTCCAGCATCGTTTTCTAAAAATTTTAGGGTGTAAAATGTAATCTTACATAGAACTTTCTGGTGTTTCTTTCTATTTACCAATTAAGACTTGGGGGAATGTAGTTAAAGAGTTAGTGGTTTTCATAATGACCATGTAAGATATTTCAACTCAGTAACTGACCTATGCTAATAAGATCATTTGCCAAGTACTCAGATCCGTTTTCAGTACGTTTAACTAACCTGATTTGGCATGTCTCAAATGCATGTATTTAGTTTCTTTTTGCAATTCAATAGGAATATCTTTATTTTAGAATGAAGAGTAGCTCCTGTCCTTAACATGCATCCAAAGTCTCTAGAAACTGACCCATTGGTAGGAGAGTCTGAGAGACAGCACACTAATATTGATGCTTTGGTAACAGCCTAAAGTGTAGGACAGGAAGAGGCTGTGAATAAATAAGATTGCTGAACTTTGATTTCCTTAAATTAGTCTGACTGAGCACGCTATTCCTTTGGACTACCTTTCCTTACCTGCCTGCCCCATTCTGTTCTTACCCCAGAAACCAGACTCCAAGTCCTCCTATAGTAAAATCCTAGGATCTGTATGTATTTCTGAAGTCCATACAAAAAAATATTCAGTTCTTAGTGTGTGCAAAGAGAATAGAAATATGGGCAGGACGACCTTCTTCCTCTTCATCATTATCATCAGGGAAAACCTTTAGACATTTTGAAACCATTATATGCTTATTCAGGAGATCAAGGATATATATATGTTGGACAAAGTGATCTTTTGACAAAGAAAAAAACTTGTGGGTAAAATTGTAGTGCTGACCAAAGTTATAAAAAGGTGACCACCCAAGAGTAGAATTTTCCCTGGTTTGATTAAACCAACCAGAGAGTCTACCCCTTAGTGACTTTATCTATCTCTGCTAATATAAGCCACTTTTAAATCCGAAATACTGGGTAATTTAAAGAAAACTAGTGTCTGGGGTTTTTTTGTTTTGTTTTTTTGTTTTTGTTTTTTGTTTTTTGTTTTCAGTAACCTAGAGATTATCAGTGTTAGTTTATTTACCTGTAATGTGTCAATGATCAGCCGAATGAGTTATTTGTGAAAGGCTGTTTCTGGTAATATTTTTGGTGTTGTTTTTTGTTAGAAAAAGCACAATTAAAAAACCTTGAAAATAGAAATTACTTGGGCCTTCAGGTTTATCTAGGTCAAAGAGGATTTTTATAGAGACGGGAAGGATGAAAAGGCTTGCCAGGGAAGGTGAAATAGCTAGTTAAGGTACATAGATAGAAACTGGAACCTCTTCTCCCAGGATGAATGGTTAGTGGAAGTGCCACTTCTTCCTTTCTGTAGTAGGCCCAAGTGCTGTCTTAATAGTAAAATGTACATATTTCTGTTTGAACTTGATACAAGCAGTCTCTAAAGAAATCAGCTTAAATGAGTCATAAAATAGAGTGTGTGTATGCCAACAAGTCCCTAAACTGGAGAATTTAAGTGACAGAAAATTCCCTGCCAAATAAGGACAATGGAAATAACTTCATTATAAAGTTACTGTAGGATAGTGGAATGTTCTACTATCTTAAGTATTAGTAGCAAGATGTGCTGATATGGTCACACATGTTAAGGAGAGATTATTTTCCAAAAATGCTTCCGATACACATTTAAAATATTATGATCAGTGTCAATGTTTTATAATTCCTTTAAGTTAGATAGTTGTTGTTTCAGAGTGCATCTGCCAAGGTACAAAATAAAAGTTTTTCCTAAAGACATATTCACAGGAGATTTGAATGTTCAGTATCCTAAAGTGGTCATTCATTACCTTTACCTGTGGGATTCTATGGTATGCCTTCAATAAAAAAGGCAATTACAATGTTTCCATCATCACTAGATCTTAAATTGACTAAAAAGAGAGGTACAAGCCTAGGCATCCATTTGTTTCTCATGAGAAATAACACTCTATCATCCTAATTCAGAAAGCTTAGTGAAAGGAGAAAATATGAAACATTTATAGATACTGCTGCTGTTATAATAACTCAGATGAGAATTTCTAGACCTGTTTCTATGGTCATTAAGTTGTGTTCATTGGACCTAGAATGTCCACTTTACAAAATAAGAAAAGACAATAGAAAAAAATAACATCATTTACGACTCATCCATAGTTGACTTTAAAAAGAGCAAATTATAGAAGAACATGTATATTTCCATTTTTATGGAAACACAATTTACATAGAAGGATACACACTCCAAATTCCTAGGGTTTGGAAGTGCAGAGAGGAATGAAGAGTGAAGAGATATTTGTATACTTATGCTTTATATACTTGCCCTTTTTTTTATAAAATCATCTGTAAATTTTAAATTAATGATTTTTAAAATGCAAATTGCCTAAAGTTAATCCATGTTCAATATTTTGAACAGGTTTCCTCCACTATCCAAAAGTAGAATGTTTCCTATGGTATGATTTGGTTTTGTAGGCATGTGCGGACATTTGAATTTTTTTTTCTTATAAATTAGGGATAATTGTGTTCCAGGCCCAAAGTCATACCATAATCTACCAAATAGGTAAAACATTCTACTCTGAAATAACCAGGGAAACCTGTCATAAACTCCTTGTTAAAAGACTTTCTATAAAATTCAGTAATGGTAGTTTGAATTGAAAATAAATGAAATTTCAAATAATACCATAAGTATAAATTCCAGTTATGTAACATTTGGTATAGTTTGCAATGTTTATAACTTCTTTTAAAGTTTTATTATAAATACAATGAACCAAAATACCATATTAGGAGTCAGCTTTAACCATATCCTCCGGTATACATTTATTAGAAAAATAAAATGATTGGGTTGTTTATAAGCAAATTTTTGGAAGCAGCCATAGTGTCCATCTAAGAGATTTGTTTGAAAACAAACTGGTATATACACACAATAGCATACTATGTAGATATTTAAAGAAAAGAGAAATAAAGCAGGGAGAGTTCCTATAGAACACCCAGATGGAGAAAACCAGTAGGCAGTTATAAAAATGGAAATGGAACTCAAGAAAGACATACGGGCTTTTACCTTATCACAGAGTTAAAATACTATTGGTAATTAGCAGGCTGATAAAATTTTGATCACTGAGACTTTATCACCACTGGTAGGAGATGTTGGGTATTTTGATTTTTTTTTTCAATTGTGAGTGGTTGTTGTAAGCATGTATTTTATACTATACACAGATGGAATTTGTACATTGGTATCACTTAACAGCTTGTGAATATTTACTGAAACCTAGACATTTACTCTCTATGTTAAATTAACAAATTTTAATTATTTTGTTAATGCTAATTTATACCCTTTTTCTCCTTAAAGACAAAAACCAAAACTTAATGAAATTTGTAGAACTCCATTAAACTGTAGACTCCATAAGGACTTGTTACCATGTGATTTAATTTTTTTCTCTCTCTTTTTTTTTTTCCTCTAGGGCCTATTCCCTGGTGGATTCCAGTCAAGTGTCTACATTTCTGATTTCCATTCTGCTTATAGTCTACGGTAGTTTCAGGTAAGATGCTCTCAAAATAGGATTTGACTGGAGGTGCAAGAAGCACTTCTCTGATTGTTGGCACTAAAACTTGGCTCTGTGAAGAGAAACATGACATTGACAGGACTTGAGTGACAGTTGGATAATTCTGATACTCTTTAGTTGGCCCCTGTGAAGACATTTCTTGATTTTGCTTATGACTTCTGGCATTTTACTGCAAATATGCTTAAATTCTGATTCTGAAAAGAATGACTAGCATAAGTACCCCTCATTGGGATGGTCTAGGAGATGAGCCTTGAAAGTGATTCTAGAATCTCAAAAAGAACAAAACATTTTTCTTAATACGAAGGTTGAGCATATGAAATTTTCAATAGTCAACTTTTTTGAACTAAAGAACAAATAAAGAACAACATTTTTTAACTATTTCAACCTACTATTATTAGGAACAATCCTAATAACACATGGTAGCATTTACTAAGTGTTCCCTCTGCTGACCATTGAATACTGGTGGAATTCCTACCCTAGGAAACAGCCATAAGAATAGAAAGGAAAGTCAGACACTCACTTTCATCTTATTTTCACTCTCCTTACTCGAGAGTAGTTGTATAATTCAAATAGTTTATGACTGATAAAAAGATGAAGGCTAAGAAATTTGAAATTGAAAAATTAGAGAAGTGATGGTAGTTAGGCATAGGAAACTTAAACTATCTGATATTTATCTGGATTTTAAAGAATACTTGGGAGAATCACAGATTTCCAGGCTCTAATTCAACACTGCATAGAATAAGTAAAATACTGTTGGTAATTCCAGATTCAGCTGATAAAAGTTTTAATTATTGACATCTATTCCAAGTCCGAGGTTTGTAAGTCCTAGGTTAATCAAGTCAGAACAACATAGAACCTTAGCAACATAATCTTAGTATTTTATATTTCTATCCTTTGGACAAGTTTGGTTTTTTACTTTGAGTTTATAATGTATCAACATTTCAAAAGATTGTAATTAAAAATCTTCAGACCCACAATTCTAATACTGCATTCATTAATACAAATTTCCTTTTACTTGACAAAATGTTACTATGTATACTTTCAGTTTAAGTCACTTATATTTTGATTATTTTCACCTAACAAAAGTAGTTTCCAGAGTCACCATTATACTAATTTTTAGTAATGTGTGCATTACTATTGAACCATGTGAGTTATTAAAATAACCATCTTTTTATGTGTTCTTTTTCTTTTGTTCATATCTTTATGATAGATAACCGGAAGTTGAAATATTTTGCCAGTCAGTATGAACTGGCTCTTACTACTTGTTGCCATGTTTCTAGGATGGGCAAGTTTTCAAAGAAAATTGAAGCCCCGCTAGATTAGTAGCTTGATAAAGATATACAAATATTGATAACTCATACCAAATACGCATTGGATCCCAGTTCCCAAGATTTCTGGCCTGGCACCTTCTATCTCTTTTACTATAGTAATACAGTCTCCCTGGCTGAGGATCAACTCATGCTGTACTGGTTGCAGGTGCTTGATAGTATTGCGACCTAAACCCTTGCGCCACCAGGGAGGCCCAGTAAGAGCATTTTTAAACATATTTTTATCATATTAGTATAGCCATTGTATTAGTAAAAAGTACCTCATTGTAGTTTTGATTGCATATTCCTAAAAATTGAGACTAGGATGTTGAAAAGATACTGAACATATTATGTGCTTAGGCCATAAATTGGGTTATCTTATACCGAGTTGTAATAGTTCATTTTTGTTTTGTTTAGTTGTGATTTTGTCATTGTTGATGTTATTGTTATTTTTCTTACTCAGCTACATTCCTCCTGTGAGTAAGACCATCTGGTATTTTTCTTTTTCCTTCTGGTTTATTTCACTGAGCATAATCCCTTTACGCTTCTATGAATGTCTCTCTTTTATCTTTTTTTGATTGTTGAATAATATTCCATTGTGTATATATACCACATTTTCTTGATCCAGTCATCTATTGTTGGGCATTTGGGTTGATTCCAAGTCTTAATGCTGCAATAAATATAGGGGTGCATTTATTCTTTTGAGTTAACATTTTTGTGTCCTTCGGGTAAATCCCTAGGCGCAGATTGCTGGGTCATATGGTAATTCCATTTTTAGTAGACTGAGGAACCTTCATACAGCTTTCCATAATAGTTGGACCAGTTTGCATTCCCACCAGCAATGAAGGAGGGTTGCTTTTTCACCACATCCTCGCCAACATTTATACTTGCTAGTGTTTTTAATCTGTGCCATTTTTACTGCATGTGGAAGTCCAGTTGTCCCAGCACCATTTATTGAACAGATTGCCTTTGTTTCATTGCATATTCATTGCATATTGCTCCTTTGTCAAATATTATTTGTCCATAGACATTGTGGTTTTAATTTGCATTTCCCTGGTTATGAGGGATATTGAACATTTCTTCATATGTCTGTTGGCCATTTGTTTACATTTCTTCTTTGGAGAAGTGTCTTTTGAGTTCTGCCCACTTTTTGACTGGATTGTTTACTTTGCTTTTGTTAAGTCATGTGAGTTCTTTGTAGATCTTTGTGATCAATCGCTTATCAGTTGTGTGGAGTGCAAAAATTTTTTCTCAGTCAATGGTGTGTCTCTTTGTATTGGGTAATGTCTCTTTTGCTGTACAAGAAGCTCTTTAAATTTGATGTAGTCACAGTTGTTTATCTTCTCCTTCACTTTCTTTGCTTTAGGTGATGTGTCTTTTAAAGATGTTACTGAGATGTAGGTCATGTATTGTTTTGCCTGTATTTTCTTCTATATATTTTATAGTTTCAGGTCTTATATCTAGGTCCTTGATACATTTTGAATTGGTTTTCATACATGGTGAGAGGTAGTAGTCTAGCTTCATTCTTTTGCATGTGGCAGTCCAGTTTTCCCAGCACCTCTTATTGATCAGACTGTCTTTGTTTCATTGCATATTCTTTGCTCCTTTGTCAAATATTATTTGTCCATAGATCTGTGGGTTTATTTTTGGGTTTTCTATTTAATTACATTAGTCTGTTTTTGTTCCAGTACCATGCAGTTTTAATTATTATGGCTTTGTAGTATAGTTTGAAGTCCAGAATTGTGATCCTCCGTTCCACTTCTTTTGAGTCAGGAGAGCTTTGGCTATTCGAGGTTTTTTATATCTCCATATGAACTTCATCAGTATTTGTTCTATTTCTTTGAAGAATGTCATTGAAATTTTTATTGGAATAGCATTGCATCTGTAAATTGCTTTAGTAGGATGGCCATTTTGATGATGTTAATTCTTCCATTCCATGAGCAGGGGATGTCTTTCCTTTTGTGTGTGTGTCCTTTTTTGTTTCTTTTAATAGTGTTTTATAGTTTTCTTTGTATAAGTCTTTCACCTTTTTTGTTAGGTTTATTCCCAATCTCCTATTTTCTTGAAGAAGTTTTATAGTTTTACTTCTTACATTTTTTAAGTTATCTATTGTAATATGACATGATGGACAAATTTAAGTTTATTTGTTTAAATGTATCTGTCCAATTATGCCAGCACCATTTGCTAGGATATCATTTGAAGACTATACTTCACTCTATTGGGTTGTGTTGGCACTGCTGTCAAAAATTACTTGACCATAAATGTAAGATTTTTCCTGGCCTCCCATTTCTGTTCTGTCTCTTCTCAAGCCAGTAACATGTATTCTTCACTGCTGTAGCTTTTATACTAAGTGTTGAAATTTAGTAGCATAAGTCTTATAACTTTGTTTTCAAAATCATCTGGCTGCTCTGGAACCTGTGCATGTCCATGTAAACTCCATGTAAATTTAGGGTGAGCTGGTCAATTTCTGTCCCCCAAAAAAAAGTCTGCTAAGATTTTATTTTATTTTTAAAGATGTATTTTATGCATATAGGAGCTGGGGTGTAGACCAGAGTTGGAGGGGGGAGGGCAGTGAGAGGATTGACCAGAGACAAAGTGGGAAGCAGAACAGGGAGATCTGAAATATACTGCTGAGGGGAGTAGTAGGTGAGACAGGAAAGGTTTGCTGTGCCATGTGGGTCAGCTCCCTGGCAGGGAATCCACCTTGTGCTGCAGTGGCTGCGGATAACTTCATAGTGCTGCAACTTAACACCTTGCGCCACCAGGGAGACCCTCTGAAGAGATTTCAATAGGCATTGTAGATCAACATGTCTGTTGGGTAGAATACTGTCTTACTGTATTAATAGCTTAATATTGTAGTATTATTGAGTCTTTGAGTCTCCCAGTTCAGGGACCTGGACTATGTTTCTGTTTCTTTAGATATTATTTAGTTTTTCCTAGGATTGTCTTGTAATTTTCAGTGTACAAAAATCACACTACTTTTATTAGATTTACTCTTCAGTATTTTATTTTTTTTAGTATTATTTTTGGTGAAATACTTTTTCTTGCTATTGTTTTTGGATTTTCTTGCTATCGTTCATTGCTAAGTACATAGAGCTGTAGCAAGTTTTTCTATGTTCCGATAGCCTGTGACTTTGTAGAACTCATTTATTAGTGCTAGTCATTTTTTGTGTATGTATCTCTTGGGATTTTCTATACACAGGATAATGAGATCTTCGAATAATAACAGTTTTTGCTGCTTCCTTTCAAATCTGAATGCCTTCGATTTTTCTCCCTCTTTTTTTTCCTCTTTATTGTACAGGCCAGAACCTCCAGTACCATGTTGACTAGAGTGACAAGAACATACATCCTGCTTTTCCTTGTTCCAAGTCTTAAGAGGAAGGCTTTTAGTTGTTCCCCATTAAATATGATGTTAGCTATCAATTTTTCATGAAGTGTCCTTTATCAAGCTGAAGAAATGTCCTTTTTCTAGTTTTTGAAAAGTTTTTATCATGAATTGTATGTTGTATTTTGTCATATATTTTAATGCAGATGTTCATGAGGTTTTGGTCCTTTATTAATATTTTTTAATATACTAATACCTGAATTTTGAACCATCTTATATTCCCCAGGTAAATCCCACTCATAATATGTAGTAATTTTTTTATATTATTGTCATTTTGTAAAGATTTTTGTGTCTATAATCATTAGGGATATTCGTCTGTAGTTTTTGTTTTGTCTTTTGTTTTTGTTATCTGGGTAATACTGGATTCATTGAACAACTTGGAAAATGCTTCCTCCTACTCTGTTTTAAGTTTTGGTAAGGATTGTTTTTAAATAGTTTTATTGAGAATGTAATGTAAAGCTCTCCCATGTACATAAATTCAGTAGTTTTAATATATTTACAAACTTAGGCAGCCGTAAACATCATCCAACATTTTCATCATTGCAAAAGAAACCTTGCACCCATTAACCATCATTACTGTTCCTCTCTTCCTGGCTCTAGGCAACCACTAATCTATTGTCTGTCTTTATGGATTTGCCTATTTTGGACATTTCATATAAATGAATTCATAAAGTATGTGGCTGTTTGTGACTGACTTCTTTGACTGAGCCTAAAGTTTTTCAAAGTTCATCCACATTGGGCCTCCCTGGTGGCGCATGGGGTAGAGCGCCGCACTGTGGGCTTCTGTATCCACTGCAGTGCAAGTTCAATCCCCAGCCAGGTTGGGGACCCACGTGGCACAGCAGACCTCTCCTGCCTCACCCAGTGTATTTCAGTCAATTCACCTGTTCTGCTCCCCATTCTGTCTCTGGTGAATCCTCTCACCCCTGCACCTCTGGCCTATATCCCAGCTCTTGTATGCATAAATAAATAAAATACTTCTTAAAATAAATAAAAGTTCATCCACATGATAGCATGGAGCAGTACTATGTTGCTTTATATTGCCAAATACGATTATCTTGCTTATCTATGCATCAATTGATGGATATATTGCTTGTTTACATATTTGGGCTTCTATGAACACAGATTTTAAAAAGCAAGAAGCGAAAATTAGGAGAAAGCTCTGTGCCCATAGATCAGGTAAAGAGTTTTGTGGTATAACACCAAAAATATTCACAAAACCAAAAAAGGCTAATTAAACTTTATAAAAATTGAAAAGATGCTTATACTTTAAAAGGCACTATAAAGTACAGGTTTTGTGTGACTTAAGTTTTCATTTATCTTTCATTTCCTACAAATGCGGGGTCAGTGCTTTAACATTTTAAGAAATTTTTCAGGGTAGCTACACCATTTCACATTCTTACCAGCAATAAATGAGGTTCCAGTTTCTCTCATTTATCTGTCTTTTTGATATTCTGTTATTCTGGTGGATATGAAATGGTATCTCATTGTGACTTTTTCATTTCTTTAGTGACTAATGATGTTGAATATTTCCGTGTACTTATGTAACTATCTGTATGTCCTCTTTGTTGACCCATCTGTTCCAGTCTTCTGCCCATTTTAAAATTAGATTATCAAGGCCTCCCTGGTGGTGCAAGGGGTTAAGCACCACACTATGAAGCATCCACAGCCACGAGTTCGATCCCCAACCAGGGAGGGGACCCACATGGTGCAGCAGACCTCTCCTGCCTCGCATGCTGCTCCCCTCAGCAGTATATTTCAGTCCATCTGCCTGTTCTGCTCCCCACTCTGTCTCTGATGAATCTTCCCACCCCCATACCTCTGGCCTGTACCCCAGCTCTTGTATGCATAAATAAATAAATCTTCTTAAAAAATAAAATCAGATTGTCATATTGTTCACTTTTGAGAGTTCTTTATATATTATGAAGACAAGTCCTTTATCATAAGATAAATGTTTGCAGAGAATTTCTCTACACTTGTGGGTTCGTCTTCACTTTGTTATTTATAATTGTTATATTTTCTACATGGATTGACTGAGATAAAACATTCCTCTTTATCTCTAGTAACAAATTTTGTCTTTAAATTCTTACTTTTCTGTCTGATAATTACTTAGACTAATTCCAGCTCTTTCATGGTTGCATGTCATTTAAATTAGTAATTCTATTCTTCTTATAATCGTCCTTGTGCTTTCTGTTTCTTGGGTCAGCATTGGTGATTGGTGGCTTTCTAGGATTTGTCCCTTTCCTCTTTTGTTGTCATCAGTCTGTTCATACTGCTGTTTATAATCCATTTAGTTTATATCGGTTGGCTATTTTTTACTTTAGTCATTTGTGTCTTCAACCTTTTTTTCTGTTTAAAGGTTTATTTTGTTGAACTTTTTAAAAAATCAACATTTTTTTATATTTTTTTTCTATTTTCTGTTTTCATTGTTTGTTTTTTTTTAATGCATACAAGAGCTGGGGTATAGGCCAGAGGTGGGGAATGAGAGGGTTCACCAGAGACAGGGAGAGAGGGGAGCAGCAGGGAAGGCAGAGGAGGTCTGCTGTTGATATTGATTTGAAACCGGTTTTTTTTTTTTTTAAAGATTTATTTATTTACGCATACAAGAGCTGGGGTGTAGGCCAGAGGTGGGCAGGGGGCAGTGAGAGGATTCACCAGAGACAGAGTAGGGAGCAGAACAGGAAGATCTACCAAAATACACTGCTAAGGGGAGCAGTGGGCAAGACAGGAGAGGTCTGCTCTGCCGTGTGGGTTAGTACCCTGGCCAGAAATCAAAATTGTGCTGCAGTGGCTGTGTCACCAAGAAAGCCCCTGAATAGGTGGTTAAAGCTGCAATTTTTCCTCTAAACTGTGTTTTAACCCCATCTCATAAATTTCATTTATTGTCATTTTTGATCATGATATTTCTAACTTCCCTGGTAATTTTTCTTTGCCTCATGGGTTTATTAAGTGTGCTACTTACTTTCCTAATTTTGAGGGATAATTCAAAGTTCTCTGTTGAAAGGAATTTCAACACCCTAATTCAGTTTTGTTATGATCAGAGATATACTTTTTAAATTTTAGTCCTTTTAAATTTATTGAGAGTTGTTTTATGACCTGACAGATCCTGGAGAATGTTCCATGTACCGTGGGAAAAGTCAGCCTTCAACATAGGCTTTCAAGCAGGGCCTGACATAATGTGGTTTGTATTTTTAAAGTGTTATTCTGGATTTTGAATGGGACATAAATTGTTGGGTTAAGAGGAAGAAGTAGGATAAGGAAAACCTGGGAGACTATTCCACTAGTACAAACAAGAAAGGAATTAATGGGTTTAACTAGGCTAATAGTAGTAGAGTGAGATAACAGTGAGTTTTGAACGACATGACTGATGGAATGGATAATAGTGTGTTTGATTGAAAGAAATCAAGGATGGCTCCAAGGTTTATAACCTCAACAGTTGGATCTAATGATAGTGCCATTTTGATATGAAAAGCACCATAAGAGAAGCAGATTTTTTGTGGGAACTTAATATACAAAGCAGATACAGTATATCAGGAGACTAATAATGGTTCTCATTTGACTTCTACTGCTTAATTTTGGGCAATTTCAGATCCCTGTCTAAAAATGTAATTAGTGATAATGGTAGAGTACTGACTATATTATGACTGGTATTGCTGTCTCTCAAATTTTCAAAAATTTGTTGTAAGAATATTGTTTTAGTGGTACTTAGCCAAATTTTTTACAAAAATTTTCACATCTTTCTCATATGCTTAATAAACAAACCATACTGACATTTCTGGTTTGGCAGGGCAAAACTTGTCAAATATTGGCAGTGTTATGTAGTTCAACCTGATAAATTTTTTTTACTCCTTCACTTTAGATATGTAGGGGTTTCTGTGTATACCTCTTCTTAAAAATCTCTCTTTTGCTAACAGAAATGAAAATTGCAGTAGTTGTTGAAGTGGAACTAGTAGATACTTTAACAAAAGCGAGATTGCTAGATGAAGGGCTGGCTTATTTGGGTATGAATATATTGATTAAAATATTAGAGGAAGTTCTCCATTAAGATACAACTAATTGTGCCTGCATGTGCTAAATGATGCTTCCAAGTCTAACTTACTGTCTGACTTCTACCATTTGAGCCAGTTGAGATGTTGTTTAATTGTTGTGAATCACTTCTATATCTTTCTATGAGGGGATGAAAGAGATGTGATTTTGATTGATTTTCGACTGTATTGAAGAAAGCTAGTGATGGTGATGATGAAGACAATAGCGAATATTTCTCTGAACATTTATGTGCCAGGTATAGCACTAAGTGTTCTAGATAGTCTTATGTAAGCCTGACATCAGTTCTGTAAAGTAAATATCATTTCCATTTTACAAGTGAAAATTGGCCTCAGAAATGTTAAGTAATTTATCCAAATAATAAGTGATGGAACTGAGATTCAGTCAGATATTATTTGACTGCTACTGACTGTTGAAGCAAATTTTTGTTGTTGTTGTTTGGTTTTTTTTTTTAAATTATATTTAACATCATAACCAGGGAGTACCCACCACCATTTCACCGGTGCACCATCACATCTCAGTCCCTTTTGCACCCTCTGTCCTCATCCCCATCTTTGCCCTCCTCCCTCCCCCCCCCATGGTCCCTTTGGTTTATCTTGGCTTTTTGGTCTTGTTGAGTTTTTTTGTTTGCTTTTGGTTATGATTGCCCAATTCCTTGAGCTTGTTGTTGTTGTTGTTCTTTCATATTCCTCCTAATAGTGAAGCCATCCGATATTTTTCTCTTGCCTTCTGACTTGTTTCACTGAGTATAATTCCTTCT
>JAGFMF010012286.1:6654984-6675034 GCA_019455555.1 Galemys pyrenaicus | reverse complement strand
TCTCCATATGAATTTCATCAATTTTTTTTCTATTTCTTTGAAGAATGACATTGCAATATTTATTGGAATAGCGTTGAATCTGTAGATTGCTTTTGGTAGATGGCCATTTTGATGACGTAGTTACATAGAACTTTTGACTCCCCACAAACTTAACAACTGATAACCTGTTGTTGACTGGAAGCCTTTTACCCATAATATATAAGCAGTTGATTAATGCATTTTGTATATTATGTGGTGTGTATCATATTGTTACAGTAAGCTAAAGAAAATGTTCTGCAGAAGTCATGAAGAAGAGAAATACATTTGCAATATTGTTCAAAAAGCAGTTTTAGTCAGAAGGATATACTGGCTCAGGTGATCTCTAAATCAGCTCATGTACCATAACAAATTCCACAAAGTAAATAATCTGAACAACAAAGATGTATTTTCTCACAGTTATGGAGGCTGGAAATCCAGGGTTGGGGTGCCAGCATGGTTGGGTTCTGGTGAACATACTCTTCCCGACTTAAGACAGCTGACTTCTCATTGGTGTGTTCTCTGTCCAAGAGCAAGCAACTTTCTGGTATGTCTTTGATATTAATCCCTTCATGAAGGATTTTGATGGCCTCATCAAAATTACCTCCAACACCAAATACTATCCCACTGGGGGCTTAGGTTCAGCATGTGACCTTCATCTAGAACATAAACATTTACACACTTAGAAATTCCAGTTGAATCAAATTAGAAATCAACAACAAATTTCTGGAAAATTCACAGATGTTTGCAAACAAAAGCAGCACACTTCCATGGATAGGGAAAAAAAAATTAAGGAGGAAATTGGAAATAATATCTAGTAGAGGAATTATAACTCTAAACACCTAGATTAGGATAGAAGGAAAAACATCAGTCATCTAAGCTTTTTACCTGAATAAAACAAAAGCAGTTAATAATAAAGCAAGCAGACAAATGGTAAGAATGAAGCTCAAAGCCAAGATAAACTTTGTTGTTAGGGAAAAATCAATGAAGTCAAATGCTGATTGTTTAAGATCAATACATTGGTAAACCTCTAGTAAGACTAATAATACCAAAACTAATACCAGGAAAGAAGGAAGGGGTAAGTGATAATATAAAGAGAGCCTACAGATATTAATAGACTGATAAAGGACTGTTGTAAACAAGTTTGTGCTAATAAATTTGGTGACTTAGATGAAATGGACAAATTCTTAAAAGATACAACATATCCAAGTCCACTCAAAAAGAAATAAATAGATAACCTGAAATAAAAGCTGCCAGAATCTTCTAGAGTGGCCTCAACAATTTACATTCCCACCAGAGATGAATAGTCATTCTTCATTTAGCAACATTTCAGTCGGTGATGGACACATACACAGCAGAGGTCCAGCAGGCGCTCTCATACAGCATCGGTATGTCAAAGGCTGTGCCACCTAGGTTTGCAGGACAAAATCACCGAATGATACATGAATGTATGATGGTTTCATTTTACGTCTCTGCTAACACATTATTATCTGACTCTATAGTCATCCTGGATGGGGTAAAATGGTATACAGTTATTTCCCTGGTGATAAATAATGTAAGGAATCTTTTATGTGTATTAGCTATATTTATACATCTTTGGAGAAATGTTTATTCAGATCCTTTACCCATTTTTTTTAAATGAGGGTATTTATTTATGTATGTATACAAGAGCTGGGGTATTAGCCAAAGGTGTAGGGGGTGAGAGGATTCACCAGAGACAGAGTGGGGAGCAGAACAGGCAGATTGACTGAAATGCACTGCTGAGGGGAGCAGTGTCCTTTGGGTAGATCCCTAGGAGTAGGATTGCTGGGTCATATGGTAGCTCCATTTTTAGTAGAGTGAGGAACCTCCATACAGCTTTGCGGAGAGGTTGGACTAGTTTGCATTCCCACCAGCAGTGTAGGAGAGTTCCTTTTTCACCACATCCTCACCAACATTTGTAGTTGCTGGTGGTTTTAGTATGTGCCATTCTCACTGGTGTAAGGTGATATCTCATTGTGATTTTAATTTGCATGTCCCTGATTATGAGGGATATTGAACATTTTTTTCATATGCCTGTTGGCCATTTGTATTTCCTCTTTGGAGAAGTGTCTTTTGAGTTCTTCTGTCCTTTTTTATTGGATGGTTTACTTTTTTTCCCCTTGAGTCATATGAGTTTTTTTGTGGATCTTTGTGATCAATCTCTTATCAGTTGATCAAATGCAAAACTCTTCTCCCAATCAATGGGGTGTCTCTTTGTTTTGGGTAATGTCTCTTTTGCTGTACAGAAGCTTTTTAGTTTGATGTAGTCCCAGCTGTTTATCTTTTCTTTCACTTTCTTTGCTTTAGGTGATGTGTCTTTAAAGATGTTACTGAGACGGTCATGTAGTGTTTTGCCTGTATTTTCTTCTATATATTTTATGGTTGCAGGTCTTACATCTAATTTATTGATCCATTTTGAGTTGGTTTTTGTGCATGCTGAGAGGTAGTAGTCTAGCTTCATTCTTTTGCATGTAGTAGTCCAGTTTTCCAAGCACCAGTTATTGAACTTTGTTCCATTTTTCTTGCTCCTTTGTCAAAGAGTAGTTGTCCATGAATCTGTGGGTTTATTTCTGGGTTTTTTATTTGATTCCACTGGTCTGTGTTGTGTTTTTGTTCCAGTACCATGCAGTTTTAAGTATTATGGCTTTATTGTGTAGTTTGAAGTCCAGGCAAATCCCTTCTTTAAAGGAACACAATAGTCACACTGAGTACTCAAGTAGGTAAATCACCAAAAAAAAAGAGGAAATGGACAAGTTCACATGCAGAATTGTTAAAATGTTAAGAGAGTTCTAAATTAGAACAGAGATAGCATTTTTAATGCCCCAGCTTAATAGTGACTTCTTCCTTCAGGTCTGGCTCAAGTCACCTCAGTGAGGTCCTCTCTGCCCACCCTACTTAACAATTCAAACCTAACCACTCCATTTCCTGCCTTTTCTCCTCAGGTCTTTCTTACCTTTAAGATAAGCCCTATATTTAACTTATCTTTTCTTGTTCTTTGCTATTCTCCCTACACTCTGAATTGTAAAATCTGTAAGAGCCTTTTTTACTACTTATTAGCCCTCTAGTACCTAAGCAGTGCCAGAGGTAGCAAAAACTCAGATATTTTTTGTTGTTGAATGGAAGCTGACAAGGTATAAAAGAAGGTATTTTCATACATTGCTCTCAGAATGAATTGGTACAACTATTTTAAAAACAATGTGATATGTAAAAGTCTCAAAACTGTATTTGTCCTTTGACCCAGTGTTTCTCCTTTTAGGTGTTTTTCATAAGGAAGTAATTAAGGATATGTGCAGAGTTACAGCTGGAAGATTAAACTATGGTGGAAATGCTTTTATCTCCTGTTAGGGAAACTCTTTAACTGACATTGCGAATAATATGATTGCTTTTTAAAATGTAGCAACAAGAAATTTCCATCATCACATAAAGTTCTTTAAAACACAGTCTCCTTGTTAACCTACTATTAAGCTAGTTTTTGAAAAACTATTTAAAAGATCTTTTTTCCTGGGCCTCCCTGGTGGCGCAGTAGGTTAAGCAATGCACTATGAAGCAAAATGCAGCCACTGCAGCACGAGTTCAATCCCTGCCGCTGGCCAGGGAGGGGACCCACATGGCATAGCAGACCTCTCCTGCCTCTCCCGCTGCTCCCTCAGCAGTGTGTTTCAGTCTGTCTGTCTGTCTGCTCCCCACTCTGTCTGATGAATCCTCTCACCTCCCTGGACTCTGGCCTGTACCCCAGCTCTTGTGTGCATAAATAAATAAATCTTTAAAAAAAAGATCTTTTTTCCATAATGTGTTAGCATTTAAAAACATTGTTTCATTCGTGACTTTTCTGACCTACTTCTTTCTTAAGCATAATAACACCTAATACTATTTCTTCCACAGGTCCCTTAACATGGACTTTGAAAATCAAGATAAGGAGAAAGACAGTAACAGTTCTTCTGGGTCTTTCAATGGCAACAGCACCAATAATAGTAAGACATTTTATGTCAATTGACTTCATTTGTGTGGTCATCTTAATTAGAATCTTTCTATACCCAGTTAAAAATTTCCTGGGTTCAAGGATTTATATTTGGTGTAGTAATAAAATCTAATCTGTATGATATAATTTGTTAAATTCTTATTTTCAAATCTGAACTCCTGGTTTCTTGTGCACTGCTTTTGACTCGTCCCTAAAGTCATGCTACCAAGGTTCTTGATTTTCTTAAAGAGCAGCAGGATAGTAGTATCTGCCTGCTTATGACTTCATTTAAATACTTTGGTGAGCCTGATTAATTTGTAGATGTTGAGCATAAAGTCATTCAGTGACTATTAAAGACTTCTAAGTACTTAAAACTACCTGTTGTATCTTTCCTGATATATAAGATTATTTTGTAAGAATACTTTCTTTAAAAAATGACACTTGCAATATGGCAAATGTTCAGCATCGTTATTCAGAAGAGCCAAAAGTAAAAAATCTCAAAGGTCCATGAACTAGTGAATGAGTAAACAAAATAGCTCCCATACAATAGAACATGCTTCTGCATGAAAAATAATGAAATACTGATCCATGCTACAGTATGGATGGTCCTCAAAACATTGTTGCATTGTTGAATTGTCCAGTCAAGAAAGACTATATTGCATGAGTCAGTTTATATGAAATTTCCAAAAGGTAAATACATAGAGACAGAATGTGATAATGGTTGCCTGAGGCTAGGAATGGAAAGAAAAATTTGCTATAAACTGGCATCAGGGATCTTACTGAGGTGGTGAAAATATTCTGAAACTATATTATGGTGGTGATTTTATATTCAATAAACTTTCCCCACACCCAAATTACTGAATTTTACCCTTAAGATGCATGAATTTTATGCCTTATAAAATTATACCTCGATAGAATTTAGAAAACTGGTGACGCTTACTACAGAAAGAGAATTAAATTAGAAATAAGACTTGATTGACAGTAGTAAAGAGATTGATACAGTGTACCTGTCATGCAGTTGGCATGCTATTAGATATTTTGAAAGCTGCAGTATACAGGAGCTGGTACCTGATACCATGTAGGCAGTATGACCAAGATATTTTCCAAGGTGTTAATAAAACACTAAGACAGAGATAGCAAATGGCACTTCCCATCACATACCTACAACAAATACTTCTCCACCACCATCCCAACCCCAAGCATCTTCAGTCAGTAGATCAGGGTAAATCTGGAAATGGTCATTTTGACATCCATGTACAAAGAAAATAAAGAGAAAGACAGGTCCAGTGACCAGTGATGGCTGAAGTTAGTAAGAGACTTTTTCTTGAAGGTTAGTTTGACTTGAGACAGTGAACTTGAATTAGTGAAGAATTTGTTCCAATGGGAAGGTACAGAGAGGACAGAGTGAATATGATTTATAAAGTCACCACCTAAGAGTAAATATTGAGACTCTAAAGTTAGATAAAATATTGAGTTGAATTATAGAAATCACTTAACTATGTCAGTTTTTCTAGTTAATTAATACCCAGTTCAAAAAAAAAAAAATACCCAGTTCACTAAATTATACATGCCCAGTTTTCAACTCAGTTAAATGTATTTTCTTCAGCAGTGCAAAGTGGGGTATGGTAAATACAGTATGTAGAATGAGTCTTTCTTAAACTTAAGACACAGATCATTGTATGAGGTAAAATATAACAGTAACTTACCAGGAGCCAGGTAGAACCTAGTGTGAGTATCTGATTTTCAGGTTATTATATAGCAGTTATTACTATTAGCTATTATTTTTACATAGTAGCTTACCTTCTGTCACCATTTTAAGTCAAATCATCATATATTTTTGAAACTTTCAGAAAGTTTGTGTAACATCGCATATGTGTAAATGATATATTTGAACATTACAATTCTGTTGTATACTGCATCACAAAAAGCTAGGATAAAGTAGTTTTATTCTCAAATAAGTCAGCCTATACAATGGAAGGAAGTTGTCTGGTAATTCGATTTTTTCTTCTTATTAATCAGTGTCTGAAGAGTGGCAGATGGTTGTTTAAAATTATCTTTTTCTTAATCTTTCTGTGTTGTGCTAAATTACCCTCTACAACTATAGTATGTAATGCCATCTCAAGGAAAAACAATAGTGGTTGGGAGGAGCCCAGTGTGAGCCATTGATACCAAAAGGAATAGCTGCAGATAATCAGGAAAAATATAATGAAAGGCAGTCAGTTTAATTGTGGAGTATGACATCATACATGATATATGTGACATTTCTTTCTCCATTAAGAAATGGCATTGGAAACAGAATAATACTTCTATCAAAAAATAATAACAGGCAGAAAGATAAACAGAAACACAAGAGATTGAGAGATTGTGTAGGTGCTAAAGACACTGAAGTCCTGAATGAGCAATGGTATAGAAAACTTGGGAGTACGGCTCTTAAGAGGGGAGGTTTGAATTTAGTGTTAGGCTTTTGGCAGGAGTGTTTGGAACTGAAAGAGTGAGTAGCTAGAGGTTTTTTAAAGGTCACAGTTGCCTACTCCCAAAGAAAAGAAGAATCAAGGAATTTGAAAAAGACATGAAGATGAGTGAATTTAGCAGTTTGTGACAACGTGAATGTTTCTCAGTGTTGAACAAAAAAGCAATCATGCTTGGGAAGAAAAAACTGTAAAAAGCAAACTAGTATTACAGTTCCACTTGGGGAAAAGAGTGGGCATTGGTGGAGAGAGTGGGATGCACAGGAAAAACTCCTGTGGTCGGCAGAGTTGTGTTTCCTTCCTGAATTGAATTAGCTATGTGATGATTCATTGAGTTCTGTGTTTTTATTTCATGTACTGTTATGTATGTATATTCTGTTTTTCAACTGAAAGGAGTAGAAAGCAAAAGACTGAGGAGGTAGATCCTTCCAGGTCCTCTCTGATTTTCCCTAGCTATGTACTACTTTCTCATCTTGCATCTTACACTAAGAAGTCTATGTAGAGATTTTTCTTCTAGCACATCAATCTTTCATTTAGTTAGTATTGAGTTGTTTTTAAAACCAGCCTACCGCCCAGTATCTGGCCTCTTGAAGTTCCTTACTAAGCTTCCCATGTAGTTTGTATGAGCTATGAAGATTGATGGAGATGTATAGTTGGAATTCTCTTTATTGATATTAATAATCTTACTCTCCCACCGAGACTATAAATTCCATAAGGTCTGAAAATGACATTTTTTAAAATTTCCTCATGTTGCCTACTCTGTAATAGGTGTTTTATATTTAGTGAAAAAGTATTCTACTCTGTGGAAACAAATTACCAACAATATTTGTATATTGCCAGTGTCCATCTTATGACTAAATATATTTAGACTTAGTCTTGCTCACTGAATGCTAAAAATAATGTCTTTGTACTTAAAGTTTAATTCCATCACCATACCTATTTCTTAATGCTCATTTTGATTATCAAGATAATATAGCTATGCTTGAGTAAGTTTTCCCAATTATGACTGTTCTGTTTTGCTTTTTGCTCTACTTTGTTTTTAAATTACTGGGATTTGGCTAAAATTTCTAATTAGATCATTCCTTTAACCTGAAATCTTAAAGAAGTATGGTATTGAAGTTGTGTACATTGTTTCTAGGTAGCATATTGTCAGGAACTAAAGGAGCTTTCCTCTTGCCCTTTCCCATTGCCTTTTGGTAGATTTTGTTGGCCACCCTCTGCCACAGCTAATGGGGAAGTAGTGACTGTAGTGACTGATACCTCCTGGCTTAAAGTCTGTGCTTTCAAAATACAAATGTCTTTGCATCTAATATTCTAGAAGAGCTCTTTGTTTTCAGTTTTGCATTTTTATTGCAAATTGAACTTCTAAAATTTAGATTATAAACAAATACTTCTCATATAACCAACTTACTGAACAGCCTTCTAGCCAATTACTTAAATTTTTCTATTGCAGTTTTAAACCAATATAATTAATCTGTAGGCCATATGATACTTTTACACATGATGATAAGTGTGGTGGTTGTTTTAAGATTTTTGAATTTTATTTTTGTTTCTTTCTGATTAATAACCATTTATTTGAGAAACCATTGTTTTGTGACGGGCACCTGGCTTTTTAGTCTCCTCTAGTTCTTTGAACTATTGTAGAGCACCCAAATAAAAACATTTAGGTGTAATTTAGAGTGATTTCGTAGTTTTGTCTTATAAAATGCCCACATGGCATTTAATATACATTTTAATTATAAAAACATTTAGGTGAAATTTAGAGTGATTTCGTAGTTTTGTCTTATAAAATGCCCACATGGCATTTTATTATCCTAAAATAATTCATGATCAACCTGAATGGTTTGACTGCAGTTCAGGTCAGACTTCTGTTCCAGATAATTACTGTTTGTCTTGACATGCAGGTCATTCTCCCTAAATTTAATTATCCTATCCCTAATTTGAGTCATTTACCCTAGCCACTGAGAAGTTAATGTCTTTTATAAGAATGTTATATTTTATTTCACCAGAATCCTTAAATAGCATTCTTGGAGACAAGTAAATACCAAAGAGCAATTTTTAAATGTTGGTTGATGATTACAATGCCCTGTGTGTCTAGTTATGTTCATTCAGGTTTCATAAAATTTTTATACCTAGCCTTACTTTTAATGGAAACCTTCACTTCTAGTATTTCTTTACAGTGAGTTATTTGAATATTTCTTCTTTGATTCCTTATGTGCCTTTCTTTATTATCTCTGAATAAAGCTAATTGGGAAATGGAGAGCACACAAGATAAACTTTGTTTTCATTCAGTGATTATCAGATTTTGCCATGTTTTTCTCTGTCATATAATTCTATTAATTTTTCTCAATGCAAAATGTCATGGAAGTTTTTAACTGGGTTTGTTAAACCATAGAGATTTCAATTTACTTGATTTGAAGTTGGACTTGGGCATCATAATATTGTTAAAACGCTCCAGATGAATCTATGAAGCACCCGAAGAATTGAAAACCACTGTGCTACTCTATCCCAAGAGATCTCCAAGAGTTTTCCCCCTTTTTATCTCCAATTTGGTACCTTAAAATGTTTCCATAGAAAATTTTGTGATTTGCTGTTTGCAGTTGTCTCATTCTCTCCGCTCCCTGTACCTATAGTCAGTCTTCAACTATTAGCAACAAAGAAAAATGAACATGAGTGTATTAAATCCATAGATGGTAAGAAATTGGTCATTGAGTGTAAACTACCTCTTTCACCAAACCTTGTGTATACAAGACCATAAATAGTAATCTGAATTAACCTGAATTTTTTACTATCTCTTAATGGGTTTTTTTTGGGGGGTGCACCCTATCTTCTATATGGTTAGATAGGAGATCACAGTCTTTTATATACTAATCTCCAATCTCATATAGTAATCTACATTTTGATGAGTTGATATATAATGTGTGCTTGGGCACTGTGCCTGTTACCAAAGTTGTTAATAATTCCCTTTTTCTCTTTTAGGTATCCAAACTATTGACTCTACGCAGGCCCTTTTTCTCCCAATTGGAGCATCTGTCTCTCTCCTAGTAATGTTCTTCTTCTTTGACTCAGTTCAAGTAGTTTTTACAATATGTACAGCAGGTAAGTGAGTTTTTCTTTCTATTTTTAATCTATACTGGCTGCCAAGCAAGTTTTGCTTCATAAGTCTGGCTTTTCCTCCCCTATCCTTCTTTGAGCCCACTTGATACTATATATCATCAGCTCAGACCCAACATTATCTGAACAAAAGACCACAGGTTTGGAAACTCATCAGCTTTGTGACACCAGAGTGAGATCACTTGGGCTGTGGCCTTGTCTGGTAGGTTCCCAGAAGGTCCAGCTTGGCATCATGGTCATTGGCAACCCCTGTGCATTATATATACATCAATGTTTCTGCAGATAGAAATGTTGTGATCACTACCCAAGATACTTCAACTCTCAGCTCTCTGACCTGTTTTTAAGCTAAGAGATGGTGGAAAGCTATGAAACAACAAAATGTTAGACTTCTTAGAATACCCTCTCCGTGGTCTGCTATTACCTTACTGAGTAAAAGAGAATGCAAAAACCTACCTATACTTCCCTACTTCAAATCAGGTACTTCCTTTTCAAAGAGGTTATGTGTACAATGCTAAAGGAAAGTATTTTTCTTCACTAGTTAATTATATCCAAATGTTGATGTGCTTATGTTTCCATAAATCATGTTGTTTTTCTTATAATTGGTAACAAAATAATTGTAACCTTGTGTTTTCTTTCTTAGTTCTTGCAACAATAGCTTTTGCTTTTCTTCTTCTCCCAATGTGCCAGTATTTAACAAGGCCCTGTTCACCTCAGAACAAGTAAGAACTTGAGCTTTACCTCTAACTTACAAATTCTTGTATGTTTTTCTCTCATACTTGATAGCATAGTAGGTTATAAATTTCTTCTACTGTCTGGAGCACACAAATGTCAGAAAACAGGGAAGGAGATATTTGATCTTTAAAACTGGAAGGTCATACTTCCTTTTGCATTTATTATAGTAGAGGAAATAAAACCCTTTTGAAGGCAGTCACTGTAGCATGCTTCTTTCTTGGACTGTTGAAAGTTGAGCCCTCTCTTGATGCTGTGCTTTCATTTCTTAAGTAGAGAGTTCATTGAATGTAGAACAGCATTTGGCTCAAACATTTGTCTTTGCCTTTTCATCTTTCTGCCCTCAAATATGTATACTAGTCATTTAGGTTTAATTTCAGTTTTCACAACTTAACTCCTTAAGCTGTTGCCCCTCAGAAACAAAATGCAAATGATTTGCTAATGGAGATGCTGCATGCATTTAGGAAACCAGTCACCTGGGGCAACTGATTCTCCCAGGAATTAATGATACCAAATAGATTTACCATCTTATATTTATTCACCTTGCTAAATGAGTTGTTCATTTTGTTTCCTCCTAAGAATAGCATTTCCCATATATCTATATAGGTTTTCTAAAGATTGATAAGACACTTTAAACTTATAAACACCCATATTGTTAATTTAGACTAAAGTACATTATCAGATGGGTATAGAAGTATAATTCCTGTGCACTTTCTGTAGCTTACTCCAAAAGTTTTAGGTATTTTGGCTTTCTGGGTCTCCAGGTATCATTGCCTAATATTCAAATCTGACCATTATAAATTCTAATCATGAAGACCTAAAGAAGATTTTGGTTGTTAAAGATAATTTATTGTCTACAATCCAATAACATTTTTCAGGATTTCCTTTGGTTGCTGTGGGCGTTTCACTGCTGCTGAGTTACTATCATTCTCTCTATCTGTCATGCTCGTCCTCATCTGGGTTCTCACTGGCCATTGGCTTCTCATGGATGGTAAGTAACAGGTGACAAGTTGAAATTTTAATAAGTTTTACAAATAAATTGCCTTCCCTCTATTTTCTGTGTTTTGGTAATATTACTTCTGTGATTGCTGTACTATTACGTATCTAACTTTTTACCCACATCTAATTTTTTACCCATGTATTGACTTTTTACCCACATTCTTTTTTTTTTTTTTAAAGATTTATTTATGCACACCAGAGCGGGGGTACAGGCCAGAGGTGGGGGGCAGTGAGAGGATACACTAGAGACAGAGTGGGGAGCAGAACAGGCAGACTGACTGAAACACACTGCTGAGGAGAGCAGCAGGTGAGGCAGGAGAGGTCTGCTGCGCCATGTGGATCCCCTCCCTGGCCGGGGGCAGGGATCAAACTCATGCTGCAGAAGTTGCGGTTTGCTTCATAGTGTGTTACTCAACTGTGCCACCAGGAAGGCCCTTTACCCACATTCTTAAGATATTTTTTAATAACAGTTTTTTTGAGCTATAACTCACATACTATACAATCCACCTATTTAAAGCGAAAATTCAGTGGTTTTTAATAATATTCATAGTTGTGCAACAGTCACCACTCACCACAGTCCATTTCAGAGCCTTTTCATCACCCACCCTCCAAAACCCATACCCATTAGCAGTCACTTCCTCATACCTCCCTGCCAGGCTTCTGGCATCCACTTGTGTACTTGCTATTTCTATGGATTTGCCTTATCCTGGACATTTTACATAAATAAGATAATGCATCATGTGGTCTTCAATATCTGACTTCTTTCTTTCCCTGACTTAATGCTTTTAAGGTTCATCCTTACTGTGATCTGCATCAGTACTTCCTTCTTTTTCATTGGAAATATTATACCTTTCTGTAGACATACCAATTTCATTCATCCAGTTATCAGCTGTTTATCATTTTTTGGCTATTTGTTGCTATGAGCATTTGTATACAAGTTTTTGTCTAGATTATACTTTCTTAAATAGGATCATAAACATATATAAATGTGGTGATGCATTGAAACATGTGACATATACAATAGGCTCCTTTTTATGTAATGATATAGTATGATAATGATACAATATATTGTACTGTATGTTGTACAATATGCTTTTTAATAGTTCTAGAGTGTTCTGATATAAGGATGATTTTTTAACTGTTGCTGGATTCTTGAGTAGTTTCTAACATTCCTGTTCTATATAACCCTGAGGTAAACATTCTTGTGTCACAAAGATAACTAAGATTATTCCTAAGGATGAATTCCTAGATATGAAGTCCTGAACAAAGTATTTTTGTATTTAAAATTTTTCTCTCACTATACTGTCTTTCAGAAAGGTTTCAGTGGTTTATGCTCATATCTGTGATAAGAGACTTTCCCTTAAATGACTGTGGTGATTACCACAACAGCTAACACTTACTGAGTACATTTTATGCATTGGACACTCTCCTGGGTATTTTACATGGATAATCTCATTTAATCCGGGAAGAAATGTTTTGAAATCATATTACTATTGCTACAATTTTAAGGTGTTCAGAGAGGTAGTGAACCAGAAGTGGAAATGCCTTGTCTGTTTATAGATTCTAGGTAAGAAGTGTGAAAAAGTGGCAGGTGTGTGCATTTTACTTTTCCTAAGATTAACTCTTTGATTTCTGCAGAAAAATGACTTGTTAATAAAAAGTAATTCAAGTTGAATAGGTGAGTTTTAAAAGACTAATCTTTAGTAGCATCATTAGCTTTTTATATATAAAATTAAAAACTGATCATTGATTGGAGCAGAGATAGTAAATATTAGTACAGATCAAGCTCATGGCTGCTTTTATGGATTTATACCCCTTAAGTTGCATCTCATCCAGTGCTGCCAGCACAAACATTTCTCCTCAACAACTTCTGAACAAAAACTAGAAATTCTCCTTTGGTTTATCTATTCCCCTAAATAATGTAGAGTCTTGTAAATCGGTGCTACCTCAATAAACAAAAACAGAAATAGTTAAAATCTAAACTAGATTATTTCAGTCTGTGAATTGACTGTTGTAGATGTAAGCTACATAGTCTTTTTTTTTTTTTTTAAAGTTTTATTTATTTATGCATACAAGCACTGCGGTACAGGCCAGAGGTGTGGGGGCAGTGAGAGGACTCACCACAGAGCGGGTAGCAGAACAGGCAGATCAACGGAAGTACACTGCTGAGGGGAGCAGTGGGCCAGGCAGGAGAGGTCTGCCATGCCACGTGGGTCCCCTCCCTGGCCGGCGGCAGGGATCGAACTCGTGCTGCAGTGGCTGCGGTCTGCTTCATAGTGCATTGCTTAACCCACTGCACCACCAGGGAGGCCCTAGCTACATATTCTTAAGAGAAAATGTTTGCTAATGGTGTTCTTCAATGAAAGAATCCACCCCCGTGATACTTACCTCCACAAATGCTACGTAGTAAGATGATGAAAACCTCAGATCCTGCTGTTTAAACTCAAGTAATACAAGGCAGTGATCCCTAACCGGATTGTTCTGGATGCCAGCACAGTCCAAGTCCACGTGGTGACAAGTGATATCTAAGCTACCTTGAGGTCTCGCCCTGGATGGTCTTAGGTTCTCTGGGACCCCACTACTAAGTTGCAGTGACTCTCCTTTCACAGAAACCTGCATTAAAATGTCCAGATGCACTTAATACTTTATATGCTAAGAACTTACTAACCTGCTGATCCCAAAAAGATTAGATTTCTCTCAAAACAGCAAGCAGTGTATCCTTTATGCTTTCCTCTCTACTCTACCCTGTCATTGCGTGGAACAGAGAAATACCTATTTACTATGTCAGTATAAAAGGTTGGCATGATGGGAGCTGATGTTCTTTTCAAGATCAATTGATTTATACAGCCATCTGAAACATTCTAGAACAAATCAGCAAAATTTTATTCACTGGACTTTAAAAAAAGAATGGGATAAGCAGCTCTTCATAGACATACTAAAGGGTGCCATCACTACTCAGTTCTTCTATAGAGTCAGCAGAAATGTGACCATAGAGGACAAACCTTATTTTCCAATATTTTCAAATATTTCTGACCACAATCAGAAAGACATTTCCATGTAAAACTTACCTAGTAGTTGAAATTTTTTTCTGAATGTTCATTGAATCTCTTCAAAGTAACTGGCTCTAATTAGTAGACTTCTGTGTCATATCCTATAATTGCTATTTCTCAATACTTAATTGTCTAGGACTATTCCTTCTTTCTTCCATTTCCTTCTTTCTGGTTAAACTACCTTTGTGGGCAGGTAAAGTTTTCCCTCAATATAAAGAGAGCCTTTGAACTTTCTCCTTCTCAGATTAGTGTCTGATATGTTTGGCTTGTTTTTTCTCTTAGAGAAAATTTTGCTTTCTGACCATGGCCTTTAATATTATGAAGTGTTTTTCTCTAGCTTGGAAATTGTCTTTCCAGACTTCTGCAGAATCAGAAATCTTGTTGTAGGTAGTGATGATTTAGTGGTAAAGTGTTTTAAGCAAGTGTTTCCTTTTTTTTTTTTTTTTGTAAAGATTTATTTATTTATACATACAAGAGCTGGGGTACAGGTCAGAAGCACGAGAGGTGAGAGGATTCACCAGAGACAGCGCAGGGAGCAGAACAGGCAGACTGACTGAAAAACACTGCTGAGGGGAGCAGCAGGTGAGGCAGGAGAGGTCTGCTGTGCCGTGTGTGTCCCCTCCCTGGCCAGGGATCGAACTCGCAGTGCTGTGCTGCAGATGCTTCACAGTGGACGCTCAACCTACTGCACCAGAGAGCCCTGTACAGATTTTTAAGGAAGGATTTTCACCTGTGAGTCCTTCAAGCAAGTGTTTCTTAATTAAATCCTGTTCTTTGATATTACCTTAGTGTGAAAACAGAATGATAAAGGGGGTTATTCTAGGACAAGGCAGGAAGTAGAAGTAAGTATATTTTTCAGGGTTAATAATACTAAGAAGAGACTTCAGTTTTCTTGAACTGAAAGCCAGAGCTTTGTTATTTACTTGAATTCACTTTCATCTTGGGGAAGGCTTGAAAGCATCTGACCCAATAGGTGTTGTGGTACATTAGCTGAGAGTTGGCGAGTCTTGGTGCTCAGACCTAGTGCTCAAGACCAGCTGGACCAGGTTCACAGGCTACTGCCCCTGAGTGATTCAAAGGTCAGCTCAGCCCCCTCATTGTTGTGACAGTTGCTGTAAACCTATGACTAGAAAATATTCAGTGCCAGAAATCTAATGATTTTATTTGTTTTAAAATGCTAGGCTAAAAAAATTAAATACTAGATTCAGGGTTTGGTCTGTCATAGGGCTACCTAAATATCTATCTAGAAATCTTTATCTTCCAAGTGAGTGTTACTTAAGATCTTACAGGTGACTTAATCCTGTTGGAGGACCTCTTAGCTCAGTTTGGCACCATTGCCTCTGTCCCTGGCCCTACTGGTTCTCTGCCACACCATACCCACTGTAGGGACTCACTGAAAGTTGACACGTTCAGGGTCTGCCAAACTGCTGTTTTCTTATTTAACTACTTGTATTGTCAGTTTTCCTCCAGTTCTATTAAGTGATAATGTAGTTTTAGTTGCTTTTCTTAGATTTGAAATTTGAAGTTGATAGAAAATAATTTTTCAATCATTCAGCAAATATTTATTGTCTAATATGTCACATGCTGGGGATCCAAAGAATAAGCCATGATTTCTGTCTACCAGGAGTACCTAGCATAGGGAATAAACTAATTGTCTATATAGACAATCATGCTGTTACAGAATTGACAAGATTCAAAGTGCAGTGATAGTGCAAAGAGAAAACAACTTAATCTGGTTAGGTCAGGAAAGAATACCTGAGCGCTTTCTGACATTTTGAAAATGAGAATGAATTTTTCAGGTGAGTAATCCAGGACAAGACCTTCTCTGTAGAGCATGAAGAACTTAGTATGTGTTGAGATGTGCAGTCGTATCTGAGTGACTAAAGAACAGATTGGCTAGAGGCAGGCCAGGAGCATGCCTTCCTACACACCCCAAGTTTCCAGCCAAGGTTTCCAGCTTTCATCCCGATACTGCAAGAACTCATGGGAAGTTTGTGGGCAGCTACAGACCTAGGTTTTGGAGGAGGGCTAAGTGGGGAGAGACCATTCGTGTATCAGGCCTGTGGTTGGCTTCTGGGATACAGCATTGAACCATGGTTAAGAGATATTGTTTAAAGGTTACATGTCAGATTTTGAGAGGTTCAATAAAGAAAACAAACAACAACCAAAAAGCATAGAGAAGAGTAAATTACTGGCACCATAACCCTGAGTAAATGAAAGGGGCGTGATCCCCAAAGGGATGTAAAGAGCCAGGATGGGGCATCCACAGCAGTGAGGTCCAGGGAGGTCAGTGCTGAGCCTGGCTCAGAGCTGGACCAGAGTGATACTCTCCCATCAGGTCACATGAGTGGGATGTCAATGACTTAGACTGGAGCTTAGGGCTGCCTGATTTTTTTTTTTTTTAAGAACTGACAGCTGTGAAGTTTATAACCTGAGTAACTTGCTGTCCGGTGTCCCTCCAGCCCTGGCCATGGGTCTCTGTGTCGCCATGATCGCCTTCGTCCGCCTACCCAGTCTCAAGGTCTCCTGCCTGCTTCTCTCAGGGCTTCTCATCTATGATGTCTTTTGGGTAAGTGTCTGTTTCATGAAGCTACTGCTGTCCTTTGTTTAATTGGAGTGTTCACTCCTAAAAATTGTTAACTCTTAAGTGTCCAAAGTCTGACTGGCCAAAGCACCTCCTATCTAAGACCGCTCCCTGCTCCTGACCTGCTGTGGTGTTATAGGTGAGTGGGCATCTGTGCGTGTGACTCTCAGCGCGCAAGGGGGAGCAGGCAGACAAGGTTTGCTGCCTTGGGGGCACTCACAGATAAGCTGCAAGGGATTACTCGCTGGAGTGGGGAGGAGAAACCTGCATGCACCATGAAAAGCAAAGCTTTCTTTCTCCTCAAAGCATGCAGTTAAAAAGGCTTGATGTTGCCATATTCCGAGACTTTGCTCTTGATAAGAACAGGGTTGGCACTGAAAGTGGGGGTGCCTGCAGCACCCTATTAAATTCAATGTCCCTCCACTTGGCAGGTGTTTTTCTCTGCCTACATCTTCAATAGCAACGTCATGGTGAAGGTGGCCACACAGCCGGCTGACAATCCCCTTGACGTGCTATCCCGGAAGCTCCACCTGGGGCCCAGCGTTGGACGTGATGTTCCCCGCCTGTCTCTGCCCGGAAAACTGGTCTTCCCAAGGTAGGCCAGCTTCACCTTGTTTTTTGGGTTTTGTTTGTTTTGTTTTTTGGGTTTTTTTTTTTTTAGATCCATTTATCATTGCATATAAGAGCTGGGGCAAAGGCCCAGAGGTGCAGGGGTGAGGATTCACCAGACACAGAGTGGGGAACAGAACAGGAAGATAACTGAAATACACTGCTGAGGGAAGCAGCGGACAAGGCAGGAAAGGTCCGCCACGCCATGTGGGTCACCTCCCCGGCAGGGAGCAGGGATCAAACTTGTGCCTCAGTGGCTGCATTTTGCCTCACAGTGCATTGCTTAACCCATTGTACCACCAGGGAGGCCCCCGGCCTCACCTTGTGATGGTGGTGGACACATCACCTTCCTGTGCCTGTTCTTGGATTAGTCTGAAAAACAGTTTTGAGTCATCTCCATCTTACAAATGAGAAAGAGAATATTGACTTGCTAAGGTGCATCACTCAATGATACAGGTGCTGCATTTTATCATGAATGTTTTCAAATCACCACTTGCTACTACTGCTGCTGTATTAGAATCTCCTGTGTCTTAGTGGTAGTCAGATCCGCATGTGAAATCTCAGCACTGAACATGGGAAGGTAGTGGGTTGCTGGGCATTTCTAGAGGATGCCGTACTTGAGAAGACCACATCAGCCACTGTTCACAAGGTGCTCTACTGAAGCACTGAGGGCCTGGCTAGAGACAGCTACCAATACACGCATGGCTTTTAATCTCTAAACCCCTGGAGGTTTCCCCCTTCCATTCAGATAAGTGCTCTGACTTCATAAAAAGCTGACAAACTTTGCACATGAGGAGAGATGAGACTAGAATGTGGCATGCTGACATGTGACCCTTGCATTCCAGCTCCACAGGCAGTCACTTCTCCATGTTGGGCATTGGGGACATCGTGATGCCCGGACTCCTGTTGTGCTTTGTCCTTCGTTATGACAACTACAAAAAACAAGCCAGCAGTGACTCCTGTGGTGCCTCTGGACCTGCCAACATCTCTGGACGAATGCAGAAGGTCTCCTACTTTCACTGCACTCTCATTGGTTATTTCGTAGGTAAGAAAACACCAGAGAAGCATTATGGGATTCCCCCCTCTTCCCTCTGACCCCTGGGATTTAGTCAGGTCCTGGAGCTGCAGAGGATGGATGGCAAGAGAGCAGTGCCTCTGGTCACTGTAACACACAACCACAAAGTAACAAAAAAAGAAAAAACCCAGAGGTGAGGGGTGCTTCTTGTACTGGCTAGATCTTGCATCAGCCTGTGTGTTTAATTAAATCTTCAGCTTCAGTTAAAGTAGGAAATGAATGTGACATTCATTTATTAAACAGTTTCCTTCAGTTACCTCAGACACTTCCTCAGCTAGTTCTTCTCTAGCCCACTCACAGGCAGACAGGAAGAGACTCCTGGGGCGGGGCAGGCACCTTTCTTTTTCAGGCATTCACTGGGGGTCTTGGAACGTATCCCCCACGGTTAGAGGAGATGGCTGAGTGTGGGTTCATTCAGTGCAAAGCTTCTGAGAGGGATGCAGGGAGGGAAGCGGCTGAGGTGCAGGGGCTAGACCCCTTGCCCAAGCTGGCACAACTGCTAGAAGCAGCAGGGTTGGAACCTGAATCTGGGTTTTCTGCCTCCAAGTCTGACATCACACAGGTGGAGACTGGGAGACCAGGAAGAGAGAGAGTAAGACCAGAGACCTGGTCTTTGGAAGCCCAGGTCTTGTGAAGCTGCATTCTTCCAGTTTCCTTTACTGCCTCAGCTGGGCACTTCACCATTGGCTGGAACATAGCACACTGCAAGCAGTAGCCAGGTCAGAGGTTCCCTCGCTCAGGACTAACTGACCCCTTGGTTACTCGTGACTGTTTCTCTGTCCTCACAGGTCTGCTCACTGCTACTGTGGCATCTCGAATTCACCGAGCAGCCCAGCCTGCCCTTCTCTATTTGGTGCCATTTACCTTATTGCCACTCCTCACAATGGCCTACTTAAAGGTGAGAGACACATTAGTACACCTGGCATTGACCCTGAGCTGAGTATGTATGCTTCTTGCTGGAGGTGGTTCTGCTTAAGCCCTTGAGCTCTTGCTCTTGACAATGGGCTTCATTTTGGCTAACCTGACATTAGCAATCTCTTCCAGATCTTGGAACCACTGGCAGAAAATGCTAATGTATTAGCCCAATCTGCCATCTGCCCTGGGTCAACTAACTGAACTTCCATGAGCCCAGCTGCTGATAGTTCCTGTTTCTCTTAAGGGCAGCAACATCACTACCTAACAAATCTCTTAATACTTTGCATTAGTTGGAAGATTAAGATTTAATCGTATTGCGGCAATATGGTAAAAACAACTTCGAGCTATTATCATCTGACTCATGAGTGATAGAACTTAGCTGATGTCCAAAGACAGCAGGTAAAAGCCCTTCCCGGGCCTCCCTGGTGGCGCAGAGGGTTAAGCAACGCACTATGAAGCAAACCGCAGCCACTGCAGCACAAGTTCGATCCCTGCTGCCGGCCAGGGAGGGGA
>JAGFMF010012286.1:6627615-6644128 GCA_019455555.1 Galemys pyrenaicus | reverse complement strand
GCTCCCCGCTCTCTGTGGTGAATCCTCTCACCCCCCCACACCTCTGGCCTGTGCCCCAGTGCTTGTATGCATAAATAAATAAATCTTTGAAAAAAAAAATTGAAAATAGGAAGATTAAAAATAACCTTTCAAAAATAAAAAGACTATGAGAGAATACTGTGAAAAACTATATGCCAACAAATCAAATAACCCAGACGTTGAATCAAAAAGCTCCCATTCTAGACGGAATGGTTTCACCTGTGACTCCTACCAAGTATTTTAAGAATAGCTAACAAAGATAGCGGCAGAGTGAAAACACCATACACCTCCTCCATATACACACAACCAGATTATAAGGAACAAAGTCAAAACCCCCAAAGGGAAAAGGGACAGCGGTGCTCACCAAGAACGACAGCTCCAGGGAGAGGAAACACTTCACATGGAAGGTGTTTACAGTGACACCCAGCAGCACAGACATGAGGGAGGGGCAACTGCAGCATGTGACCCCTCCAGGTGCTGGCTCTGCCCCACCCACACACACTGGGTGAGGAAGCCTGCAGAATTGGCAGTGATGACTGAGGAGCAAGCTGGAGCACTGCAGGATCAGGGTTGCAGAGAATGGCAGGCTTGAGCCTGAGGCTTTAAACAGAACAGCTGGAGCCTGTGTCTCCTGAGAGATGAGGCTGCTCCTCAAAGCTGAGGCTGAGATCTTCAAAACAATTGCCCCCTACTCAGGGCTAAAACCAAGACAAGGAATGAACACGTGTATAAATGACAGTTTAAACCAGGAGCAAACACCCCAAGATAGGTTCTGAGCTGGAAAAGAGAGCAACTTCCAGCCTGTAACTCCTCATCATCTACAGCCCCTACCCCTGCTGCATCTCTGCTCAAGAATAGCCTAGGGGCCTCCCTGGTAGCACAAGGGGTTGAGTGCTGCACTGTGGGGCTCCACAGCCACTACAATGCCAGTTCGATATCTGGCCAGGGAGGGGACCCACATGGCACAGTAGATGTCTCCTGCCTTGCCTGCTGCTCCCCTCAACAGTGTACTTCAGTCAGTCTGCCTGTTCTGCTCCCCACTCTGCCTTTGGTGAATCCACCAGCCTCTGGCTTTTACCCCAGCTCTTGTATGCATAAATAAATAAAAATCTTTTAAAAAATATATAGTATTTGAAAAAGAAGAATAGACTAGGGCAGAAGCCGACATGAGACTAAGAAACACTGAGGCCGAGGAGCCCACCTGGAGGAGGGCAGCGCTCTGGGTCCCTCCATACGACTCTGGCACCCACAGCACAGGAAACAGGAAGCTTGGGTGAAGAGGCATGGGTGACACTTGCTCCCTGCAGGTGCCTTTGTGCCCTACTGACACTGTCCTTTTTCCATCTACTGCCCCTGGTACCAGTTCTCCGATTACTGGAGTAGATGCAAATACAACCTGAAAGTTTTTCCCTATTACAACCCCCCAAAAAAAGTAAAAATAAACAGACAGAAGAACATATCACAAATGCTAAAGCAAGAAACAGAAACAAAAGAACCCCGAGACATCTCAATTCCACAGACCTAGAAGTGAAACCATCCGGAATGTGACTGAAGAGTAGTAACAGTCCTAACAATGTTTATGGAGCTCAAAAAGGAAAAAATAGTGATGATACAAACAGCAAGAGAATAAAGTCAGAGAAAATACAAGGCTGTTAAAATCAGAAGTATTGAAGCTAAGAAATACTGTAACTGATAGAAAAAAAATACAGTGAAAGGTCCAAACAGACACATGGAAGCAGTGGAGAGAATGAATGAGCTTGAAAGTGCAATGTTATACAGGCATAAGAAAAAATGCTCACCATCACTTGTATTCAGAGAAATGAAATAAAAAACCACTATGAGATACCACCTCACACCAGTCAGAATGGCACATATCAAAAAAAATTAGCAACAACAAATGTTGGCGGGGATGTGGAGAAAAACTACACTTCTGGTGGAAATGCAAACTGGTCCAACCACTATGGAAAGCAGTGTGGAGGTTCCTCAAATTACTAAAAACAGAACTCCCATATGACCCAGCAATCCCACTCCTAGGAATATACCCAAAAGACAAAAAAAACACTGATTCAAAAGAATACCTGCACCCCTGTGTTTCTAGCAGCACTCTGTACAATAGGTAAGACCTGGAAACAACCTAAATGCCCAAAAACAGATGAGTGGATCAAGAAGATATGGTACAGATACACGATGGAATATTATTTAGCAATCAAAAAAGATAAACTAGTCATTTGTAGAAACATGAGTGGAGCTAGAAGGGATTATGCTCAGCAAGATAAGTCAGAAGGCAAAAGAAAAATACCAGATGGTTTCACTTCTAGGAGGAATATAAGGGAACCAAATAAGGGACCAAGGAAAAGAATAACAACAATAAAACAAAAACAAAAAAACAAGGACAAATCAGAAACATTTTGTGTGTGTGAGGGGGAGGGGATGGGTTGAGGGTAAAAAGAGCACAAGGGACTAAGGTGAGATGCACTGGTGAAATGGTGGTGGGAAATCCACAGGGACCACAATTGATGTCAAATATATGTAAGAGGGAAAAAAAAGAAAGTACAATGTTGTAGAACACACAACTAGAACAATGTAGGAAAAAAGGAATTTTAAAAAATGAAAATAAGAATCTTTTGAGATAATCTAAAAAGAATTAAAACCCATATCATGGGGGCCCCAAAAGGAGAAGAGAAATACAAAAATTTTCAGAAATATTTGCTGAAAACCATCTTCATCTGGGAAACTAATCAGATCATGATCCAAGAGGCCCAGAGTTCCAAACAAAATTATAACACACACACACACACACCCCAAGACACATCAGCCTGTCGGAGACCAATGACAAAGACATATAATAAAAATATCCAGGGAAAAAAAGGTAACCTATCAGGGAGCACCAATCAGATTACTAGTGGACTTTTCAGTAGAAACATTGCACATATGAAGGGACTGGCAGGAGATATTTGAAGTACTTAAAGGAAAAGATTTCTGGCAGAGACTTTATCCAGGTCTTGCGGGTTTGTTCTCCTTCCTGGCCAAAGGTCTCTCCCGCAACTGTGTACTGCTGGTTCCTCAGTCCAGCCAAAAGGCATGCTTGCTTGAGCTCCCTCTTCATATCTATTGGAGAGGGAGGTGATGCAGCCCTCTATGTCATGTGTCCCAGATGTCAGTTGGGACAGAAAGAATAACCCAGAACCCTGGAAAAAGTTGGGTCCCAATAACCAATACAAATTCTATTCAGTGAATGTAGATGGCAGCAAACCACAGCCAACCCAAGCTTCTAAATTAAGTCTGTCACTATAAAGCTGCTTAAAACAAAGGTCTTCCAGCAGTCACCTGCAGTTTTCCATGTAAGCAGGAAATACTTCTCTAAATGCACGAAATCATGTTGGTGTGCTTTGCTGCGGTTTAATCAGATGAATAAATATCAGAAACTTACAAAGGAGAAAAAAAAAAGATTTCCAGATTAGAATCCTTTATTCTGCAAGATCAATTTAAGACAGAAACAGTCAGGAGCTTCACTGAAAGGCCAAAACTAAAAGAATGTATCAAAACCAAGCTGCAAGGGCCTCCTGGTAGCACAAGGAGTTAAGAACGGCACTGTGAAGCATCCTCAGCCCCTGCAGCATGAGTTAGATCTGGCCAGGGAGGGGACCCACACAGCGCAGCATACCTCTCCTGCCTCACCCGCTGCTCTGTATTCCTCAGCAGAGTATTTCAGCGTATCTGCCTGTTCTGCCCCATTCTGTCTCTGGTGAATCCTCTCACCCCTCACATCTCTGGCCTGTACCCCAGTTCTTGTATGCATAAATAAATCTTTAAAAATAAATAAATAAAAATTCATAATGGCAAGGAGATGTATGGAAGATAAGGTCAATACCTTGACTGAGGGGAAGGAGCAAAGGGGTGTTGGGATGGAAGGGTGGAGGCAGGAAGAGGAATCAGGAAAAACTCTGAACTAAAACACACATTATAGACAGGCTGAATGAGCAAGGGGAGGCGAGGCCAGAAGATGAGAGAATGCTAAGGCTCTTTTCCTGTATCTTGGGAAAAGATACGTTAAATAAATTAATAGGAAATACCAAACAAAAGTGCTGGTCTAATTCAGAAGTAACCAGCAGATAAATAAAATTAGAATGCGTGAATTCAAAAATCAAGAAGAGAAAGTTTGATATATGAAATCAAAGACAGAAAGCAGAAAAATAAAGTGGAAAATATAAAATGGCAGAAAAAAATACAAAACCTTACAATAGATATAAATGGGTTAATTTCTCTAATCAAGGTTGAGATTCCCAGATTTCAGTAGTGGGGTGAGAGCAGTTACAGTGACTTGTTTTCCCAAAGAGACACCCTTACAAAAAAAAGACTAAGAATGAAAATTTATATATTGGGGCAGCTGCTGCTACCACTTCATGTCTTTTCCCTCCCTTCTAAAGAAGCAAATGATTGCATACTCTAAAAATTTTCTTTAAATAAAATATATTAGGAAACATGGACCCAAAAAGCAAGGGTTCTGCAAAGAAATAAATCTTAAGAATAGACCTTACCAGTAATGACTGGTAGATATACAGAAGTGAAAACACGTGACCACACAAAAACAAACACAAATGTTCACAGCAGCATAACTCACATGAGCCAAAATGGATAAATGAGAATATTATTTATAAATAAGAGAATATCATTCAAAAGCGACTTGTTTTGAATTACGTGCTCACACAAGAAACCATGTGGGTGAACCTGCAAACATCATGCTATTGCTAAGAAATAACCAGGCTAGATAAATTCAGAGAATGGCAGTGGCCAGGGGGTTAGAGGAGCAGGAATGGTGAGAACCTACTTAATTCATGAAGGGTTTACTTTGGAGTGAAATTAACAGAACTCACAGACCAGGAGAAGATTCCTGCAGAGGCCAGATGGGGATTATTAGGCTGTGTAAACCATAAGGATCTTCTGCTAACTAACAAGAGAAAGGAAATGCACGAAAACAAAATAGATCAAGGATATGAAAATGTTCATAGGTGACAGGAAAGGACTGATATATATTTGAAAGTACACTCAAACTCCCTTGAGAACTACAGAATCAAGTCATATTTTCACCCATCCTATCAGCAAAAATGAGATGCCCAATACAAGTGTCATGTTGGAGAAGACCTGGAAAACAGGTGCCTGCCCGCATGCTGTGCTGTCGGAAGTGGGCCGGGGTCATAGCCTTACAACTGAACACGTAAAATCAGTTAAAAAGAGAGCCGTTCAAATGGACTGACATGGGAAAATGTGAAGTGAAAAAAAGAAGACAAAACAGCATTGACTTCATGGAGGGTTGGGGGGGGCATACATTAGATGTCTGTGGGTGTGGAAGGTGCACCCTGGCTACCCCCAGCCAGGGGACTGCCGCTTTCACCCCGAAACATGCATGTAAGTGTTTGTGGAAGCAGCTCCTCCCTAGACTGCCCACCTGTGTCTATGCAGGAGCCTCTCTTTTTTCCTCTCTCCTTTTCCTAACAAGCCTGTCCTTTTAAAAAGAGAAAATAAATTTTTAAAAATGTTTGTATAGCACAGAGAAAAGTCCTGACACAGTTTTTTAAAGTTCAAAAGTGGAATTCAAATGTGAAAACTTTTCAAAAGTAAAATACATACTGTCAAGACTTTTTGCTACTGTTCAGCAAATGATTTGTGTTCTCAATACACACCATACTCTGTAAATTTTCCACACATGCAACAATCACAAACCAGGAAGGGAAAATTGAACAAGCCATGGAAGAAACAAAGGACCAAAGTGACAATTCATGGCAGAATGGCAAACACACACATGAAAAGATGTTCAAATCCTCCAGCAACCTGAGAAATGCACCTTAAATCAGAGTCAGGTGACGAAAAGGTGCAAAGTCTGACGGGACCCACGGTGACACTTGTGCCCTGTTATAGAGCTGGTGGACAATCCAGCCTCTGTGGAAGGCTGCTTGGCAGTACTTGGTAAAATGAAGGAACAAACAGCCAAGTCCCAGGAAGCCCACTTCTTAAATGCTCAGGAATTCTCACACATGAACAAGAGACACATTCTAGAACATTCCCTGTGCCATGGGTTCTAACAATGAAAAGCTGGAAACGACCTAAATGTGGAATAGTTACACAGAGTCACCAGGCAGCTGACAAAATAAGCCAGAGCTATGTGTGTCAATGTGGGGTAAGTTTTACAAAAAGTGACTTGAGACCATGAAACAAATAGCAGCAAATTTCAGAGAGGCTAAATATTATTCATAAAATGTTTTAAGACCACCAAATAATTAAGGGGAAAAAAATCAGTCAAGGTGAGTATGGGGTTTTCTTTTGAAAATATCTAGAACTAGATAGTGGAGATGTACCTCACAGTCAATGTATTAAATGCCACCAAATTGTACTTTTTTTTTTTCATTAAAAAGTTTAAAATTGTGAATTTTGTTATGGATATTTTACCAAATTCTTTAAAATTGGTAACGAAAATACCAAGGAAAACCCCATGTTAAAGAAATAATGCTCTTGTAATTGGTAAATCAAAGGAGAAAGGACAATAGAACTCAGAAAACTGATAATGAAAATAATCAATTTAAAATAAGCTAAAACCCTGCTTACAGAAATACATGACTCTACATCCACTTATTACAAAAAAGACTGGAAAATCTATGAATCTCAGAACATTAGACAAAGAACAGCCAATTTTTAAAAAGTAGACACAATTTTATTATCAAAAACGAATTACTTTTAAAAGCATAAAACTGTCAAGAAAGCTAAAGCTGGTCCTGGAGGAAGACTGACACCAATGATTAACCTCAGATAAAGAAAAACACAAAATAGGAACAATCGAAGCCAGCAGTGAAACGGGACATCACAACACCATTGCTGCCAAAAATGTGCGGCCGGAATGTGGCTAGAAGGGGCCATTCGGCCAGTGCAGGCTGAGGGAAGGCCTGCAGCACACTTCGTAAGTGCCGCGTCCTGGAAAACCACTTCGACCTGAGCAACTGGCCCAGTGAAGATGAGGTCTTGCTACAAATCTAAAGTGGGACCCTGGGCCCCAGACCAAGGTGCTCTGAGACCACGGGCCAGTTGTAAGGCCCATGGGTGGACAGGTCACCGCCTTCCCAGCTCTGTTAACTTCCCATTGCAAGTCAAACCATGCCCCTTAGCAAATACACCCTGCAGTATTCAGACACAAAGGGCGTGATGTCTGCAGCCTGCTAGCACGGAGTTCAGCTTCAAAGGGGCCCAAGGGTCCAATTCAGCACACAGTTCCAGGTCAGGGGCAGGTTCCACTAACAGAGGGCTGCTCCCTGTCAAAGCCCAGGGCTTGGGCTCCACGGGCACCACAGGGCAGGGCAGACCTCCCAGTTATGCAAGCTAGCACTGGTGCAAGCAGGACCTGGGATCAGCGGTCAGGCCTTTCATCTGGAATTGCAGAACTGCGTGACCTGAGGCTGAGGCTCTCCTTGGGTGCAGGAGCTAGAGCTGCCGCTGGGGACACAGCCCGTATCTTGGCCTGGGCTGACTCCACCGCCTGCCCTTTGCCCTGGTGGGAGCAGTGTCTCTAGCTGGAGACTGGAGTCCACCCTTGAGGACTGGGCACTTTTCAATATAAAGAGCAGATGGGCCTGAGGCCTTTTGGGCCTGGCTCAAGGCTATCCCCACCAGAAAAAGGGCCACTTGGGCGCTCCGTTTCCCTTAGAACTTGAAGCCCCTCACCCTCCACACAACCCCCAACAGCCAAAAAAACACTTGTGCCCTCACCCCAGCTGGGAGCCTGACTACCACACTGCAGAGGGCCTGTGGCTGCTCAACACCCCCTTCCGTTTGAGTCAGGGGTCTGTAACTCAGTGGGGTAAAAGGACCTTCCTCTGCCTCCCAGGTGGGTGGGAGGTGGCAGAACTCAAAACATGGACAAGCTTGGCAGCGTGAGCAGGGGGGCGACTCCTACCTGCCGGATCCCCCTCCCTCAGCTTGCCCTGAGCCCAGGGCCGGCCCTGGCAATTCCAGCAGCCCACGGGAGTGACTTAGGAGGCAAGACCCTCCAGGCACTTACCTGGGCAGGAGGAAAGCAATGGTTTCCCTAACGCAGGCCCCGCCACTGACCCCAAGCACCCTGGTGCTGCGGGACTCAAGTTTCCCTGCAGGTGCACGGGGTTAGCCAGAGTTAGCCGGGAGGCCTCACCTGTGCCTCAGCCCAGGCCCAGCGAGTCGGAATGTCAATTTCCACAAAAAGTGCACCTACCCACCCCCCACCCCAGGTGCCGCTCCAACAGTGGCACCATGGGCAATGGCACGTGCCCCCAGACCTGAGCTCATCGAGCCCCTCGTGTGGGAAACTTGGCTCTGGCTGCAAGGGGCCCCGCCAAGGTGCGCCCAAGGCAGAGAAGTCAACGCCACACATGGCCACGCCCACGTCATCTGGGCCCACTTGGAAAGGCTCCATATAGGTTATGGCTCCGTCCTCCCTTCTTTCCAGAGAACTCACCACTAGCACAAGCCAGTTCCCCGCCCTTCCTGCTCTCAAGAGGGCTGTGCCCACCACCCCTGCAATGTCTTTGCAGTTTTCTCTTCCTGCCGTTTAGTTCCTGGGTCCCAGTGGTGAAAGGCCTGGGCTGGGATTCAGAGGGACCTCGACCCAAAGCCACCCTGTGCCTCTCTCTCTAGCCGAGCCTCTGCTGGCCCACTGTGAGTGTTCAAAAAGCAAGCAAAAAGAGCATTTAGGACCACTTAGCTTTGTCCCCATCTCTCCCTCCCCTAGCCCACCCGCCTCCTCCCTCCTGCTTGTAGGCCCAATCTGCCTGCCCTGCCTGCTCACTGCCTCAGACTCTCACCCAGCCCCCAGCCTCAACACACGGAACAGACCAGCTTCCCTCTCCCACAGCAGCACCAGGCAGGGCAGACCAGGCCTTTCAGGACACAGGTGTACTTTATTATAGCCAGTTCCACTTTATACTAAATACAAGATTTGGAAAGCTCCCAGAATGACAAAGGCCCATAGCCTCCCCAAAACTAAGCCTCCCCAAAACTAGGGTTCCCTGGAGGCTGAAGACTGCCACTACTTTGGGGCCTGACCCTTCTGGCTTGACCCACTCCTCTGACTCCTGACCTCAGGACCCAAAAGAACAGAAGTGGGGAGTCCCCACCTGACCACTTAGCTCGGCCTGGCCTCCACTCTGATGAAGGAAATAAGGCACAGTCGTGAAAAGGGAGCCAAGTCAAGGACTGAGCTGAAGACAGGTGTCCTCCGGCACAGATGACAGCCCGACGCTTTGTCTTCCTCGCTGAGCCTTCCTTCCAGGAACCGGTCCAGGGCAGGCAGAGGCACAGGAGAGCCCCTTCCAACCAGTCCAGACCAGAAGACCGAGGCCAAGTGGTCCTGGCAGAGGAGATATGGCCCCCCCATCCCCCACAGTCTTTGACTGGGAGTCAAGGTTAAGGTCACGAGGCTCCCATCCTCTTCCCCACAATCCTCTTGCCAGCCCAGCTCCTGGACAGGGTGCAGGCCAGCCCCCAGAGGGGTTCAGCTCCGGTAACTCTTGAGCAGGTGTCCAGCGATCACCAGCCTCTGGATCTCACTGGTGCCTTCGTAAATCTCGGTGATGCGGGCATCGCGGTAGTGCCTCTCAGCTGGCATCTCTGTCACATAGCCCATGCCACCTAGGATCTGGATGGCCTAAGGTAGAAAGCCAGGGCTCAGGTGGGAGAAGACCCCACCCATGGAAGACAAGGGCAGGATGCACCCTTACCCTACTCAACCGTTTATCTCACCCAGGCACCACATCCAGGCAGCGGACACTCACCTGGTGGCTGATGGCAGTTGCAGCCTCAGATGCAGCCAGCTTGGCCATCGCTGCCTCCTAAGCACAGGGGATGGTGAAATCAGAAGCCTTACTTGACGGGTACTCCAGCACAAGGCTCCTTAGCAGGGGGAGCCTCCTTGTGGGGCAAAACACCCCAGATCCAAAGAACTGTGTCCCCACCCAGACCATGCCTGGGGAGCCCACTCCCTGAAGGCACCTTGATGAACGGCTTCTTCTTATCTTTCAAAACGGCAGCACGCCACGTCAGCAGCCGGGCACTCTCCAGGGCCAAGGCCATGTCCGCCAACTTGAACTGCAACAGCCCAACCGCATCCACCAGTCAGCAGCCTCCCCTCCTGCCTCCAAGGACAGGAAGGAGGGAGGACATGGGAGCAGTGAAAGCTCATCCAGAGACCCCACCTCATTACCTGGATGCTCTGGAGCTTGGTGAGAGGAGCCCCAAAGGCCTTGCGATTCTCAGCATAGGTCACAGCACAATCAAGGGCAGCCTGGGCAATGCCCAGAGCCTGGGAGGCGATGCCAATGCGGCCCATGTCCAGAGTTTGCTGTGGGGACCACCAGGGTCAGTGGCTGGCCAGTTGGACCCAAGCACTGCCCCTCCCCAGGGTCTGCCCCCACCCCCACTGCCAAGCTCACCATGGCTATCTTGAAACCCATCCCTGGCTCCCCAAGCAGATTGTTCTTGGGGATGCGACAGTCCTCAAAGATGAGATTGGCCGTGGATGACGCCCGGATGCCCAGCTTGTCTTCCTTCTTCCCCAACATGAGCCCAGGCGTTGGCATGGGAACCAGGAAGGCACTGATGCCCTGAAAGGGTCCAAGATTATTTCAGAGGCTTCCCTCAGCCACCCTTACCAAACACACCAGACACACTCCAGTCCCTACCCGCCACCTCTCTCAGTCTCAGGTGGCGAGGCCCTCCACTGGCTCCTCTGGGGAAGGTGCCAATCAACAGCAGGCTGGTCAGGGACAGAAAGGAACAGCCCTGAGGTACCCCGGAGCAAGAAGAGCTCCAAAGGGCAAGGTCCCTCCAACCTGTGAAATGATAGAGCAGAGACCTCAGTGACTCTCTCCAGTATCCCCACCTTGTTCTGCAAGGATCTGTCTGTGCTGGCAAAGACCACGGTGGCTGAGGCCTCCCAGGAGTTGGTGATCCAGGCTTTGGTGCCATTCAGGACCCACGAGTCGCCCTCTGCCCGGGCAGTGGTAGAGGCAGCTCCTGCGTCGCTGCCATTCCCTGCACCACACACAGATTGAGAGTCCAGCACCCCTCCAAGACCCCGCAAGGTACTGCCACCAGTACTTGCCACCCCTGGCTGGCAAGCCTGAGGGGGCTGTGGCCAGGGCTCAGGGCTGCACCAGGAAGCAGCTCTTGGGACTAGTCCAAGAGTGAGGGCATGGGAGGCTCCCATGCAACAGCTGAAGAACCCCAGAGCAAATGTGTCCCCCCCCACCACCCCAGCTCAGCTGAGGCAACTGCATGCCCCTCAATCTCCAGAGCTCAAGATAGACCTGCTTTCACTGAAAGCCTGGCCCTGGCCTCGAAGCAAAGGGCCAGCTGAAACTGGCATAGGCTACCGCTCCCGCCTCTGAGACATCACCCTGCTTCTAAGAGGGGACAGGGTAGGGCCACTGTCCCACCATGGTACCTGGTTCACTGAGCGCAAAGCAGCCAATTTTGTCGCCACTGGTGAACGGAGTGATCCACTGTGTCTTCTGCTCTTTGGAGCCAAACTTCAGGATGGGCCCCAGGTAGAGGGACTGGTGGGACAGAGGAGCAGTCAGAGGCCTTCGAGCCTGGGCCACCCTGCTGCCGGGCACCCACCCCAAGGCCTGTTCTCCAAAGGGCCAAGTCCAGATGTGGTCAGGGGCTGGGAGCCAAGGTCTGGCTGCCGGGTCCTGGGATGCCGGGACCTATGTCTGGAGAGCCAACCCCCACCTGAGTGTCCCAGGTGCCGGGGAGGGGGACTCACATTGTTGACACTCATGATAACTCCGGTAGAGGCACAGCCCCGGCTGATCTCTTCCATAGCAATGGCATAGGCCAGGTAATCAAGGCCAGCACCACCTAATTCGGTAGGAACATCCATGGCCAGAAGCCCGAGCTCGCCCATTTTCTTCACCTGGCCCCAGGGAAAGATGTCACAGTCAGGGCAGCTGGGAGCCTATGCCCACCCCTCTTGACCCCCAAGGCCCTCCTGTCCCAAGCCAACACCTGAAGAGATTCAGGTCCTGTGGCCTCAACCACAGTCATGCCCCAGGACTCCCAAGTCCAGAGGCCAAAAACCCAGCCTCAACTGAGGCCTATAGGGCACCATCACCCCTTCAAGTCGTGCTGCCACAGCCACAACCAGTGAGCAGGAACAAGGCACAGGAAGCCCCGGGGGCCTCTGAGGTAAGAAACAGGACAACACCGAGCCACCCACTTCTCCCCACCTTCCTTCCCTCAGTGCCTTTACACGTGCTGTTTCTTTATCAACTAGATACCCTTTATCAACTAGTTATTATCTCCCCCTTCCCTCTGGCATTCAGCTCAGACATCACTCCTTCCAGGCTGCCATCTCTGACTCACTGAGTAAAACATCTAATCACATGCTCCTTCAGCACCTGTGCCTCCTCTGTGCCCTGCTGCGGCAGCTGGAATTTCACACCCATTACTGTGTTTGTTTTGATGAAGGTCTTTCTCCCTGACCACCAGGGAGACTGGGTATTTCCAGTCACTGAATGAATGAAGGCCAAGAGTGTAGGATTTCTGACTTGGAATAACAACAATGCCGATTAATTATCAGGTACCTGCTCTATGCCCAACTCAGTCATTTTCCCCCCACTTAAGAGCATTACATATCCTCTTTCGTGTATCTCTCCAAAGCTCCATGAGAACGATGCTAGGAGACACCCTCTTACCACAGCTGGGGAAAGTACGGCTCAGAGAGGTGGCGCGCCTGCCTGGGACCAGGGCAAGTAAGTGGAGTACTTGGAACTAAAACCCAGCAATGACTCCAGAATTTTAACCATGCGAGCACACTGTACAGCTCTGCCCCTCTGAGGACAAATCCCTTAGCCTCTGTATGTGTGTTTTCCACCAGAAAATGGGAATATAACCAAAGGCTAAATGGTTAAATTGCTTTTAGATCCTAGAACACAAGAAAAAGAAACTTATTTCCCTTTCTCTTTGAGGTTTGTATTAACAAATGCAATCCATCTGCAGATGACCCAACCTGGAGGCTACTAACCTTGTCCAGGCCGGCTGGAGGAGAGGCAAAGGCAGAGGAGGAGGGCTCCCCAGAGGCCCACAACAAATTCAGTCTCCAGTGGTCAGAAGAAAAGCCCGATGTACAAACTGCCCTGAAACTAGCCAATAAACTTCAGTCAAGTTCCCATTTCTTTTCCCTTAGGCCACTCCTTAGCCAATAAAATTTAACTGTTGTTCTCAATCCTGATTCCCAAAACCTACATGACCTCATTCTCTTTCTTAATCAGAGAGGCAATGCAGTAATGTTTCTTTCTTTCCTCAACTGATTTGCAAGTGTTCTTGTTTCAAAGACCTGGTATCAGGCTATCACCCTCTATGCACATTGGGTAGCGAGCCCACTGCTTGGTAACAGGGACCACAACAGAATCTACCTATCTTCGAAAAGAAACAACTAAACCCAGGGATTCCTTGGTGGCACAGGGGTTGAGCACCGTACTATGAAGCCTTCACAGCTACTGCAGCATGAGTTCGATCCCTGGCCAGGGAGAGGACCCACATGGCACCTCTCCTGTCTCACCCGCTGCTCCCCTCAGCAGGATATTTCATTATATCTGCCTGTTCTGCTCCCCACTCTGTCTCTGGGGAATCCTCTCACCCCCCGCATCTTTAGACTATGTGCTCTTGTGTGCATAAATAAATAAAATCTTTTAAAAAAAGAAACTAAACCCTTGGAGGCCAAAGGTTATGGAATCATTTGATTCTTATAACCAAGTTCTTAAACAATTTCAACTTCAAAAAACAAAGCAAAATTAATATGAATTTTTCAGTGTCTTCTTGTTTTTCTATAATCAGCATCACCTCTGTGATTGTTAAGTTCTTACTGCTCCTCAAATAGTAGCTACGTCACAGTGTGTCCAAGGGCTGCCTGAGACGTGTTTATGACCTACTGAGCCCAGGGCCTGGCACAAGCTGAATGGGGGGTGAGGAGCACTTACTGCCACTGAGCAGCTCAGTCCTGATCTCCCCCCACGAGCCCACAAAGCAAGCAGGAGACTGCACAGCCAGAGGATCAGTTAAGAATAGGGTGGTTAAAAAGCTGGCTTCTACTGTCAGCTTTCTTTCCCAGAGCCTATCTCCACCTATAATATCAGTAATAATTTGAGGGAATTCAGGAATAATAAGGAAAAATAAATCTCTGTCTGGAAGGGAAAAACCACCCCGCCTCCAGCCCTCCCTAGCACAGCCTTATCTCAACAACCACTCCAGGGGCAGTGCCTCCTGTTTCAATGGCCTAATGGCTTAACCTGTCCCCTGCACACACAGGCTGAGCTTGTTCGCTTCTCTGGTAATGGCAGTGAAAGGTGGAGGAGAAGCGCCAGACAAGGAGACCGAGAGCAGCATGTGTGGCCGCAGAGGGCACAGGCCCTAGGATGGGCTTCCCTGCCTGCCGCCTGAGCTTCTGGAACAAACATGTGGACAGTGGATGGAGAAGGGTTTAGGAGATGGTCAGACCTGGGGTATGAACTCTAGGTCCACAAACCAGTAAACCCTGGGGAAAAGAATCACTGGGCTTCTATTTCCTCAACTGTAAGGAAAATAACAATAATTGTATTAATAGCCAACATTTTTCAAGTGCCAGGGGACATTGAACTTGATCTCTTTTATCTTACTTGATCCTTGCATGCATTCCAGGAAACAAAACGGAGACTGGATTTGGAGGTGGTAATGTCCTTGTGATGAAGTGAAATGACACATGTTAAACTCTTTAACACCTAAAAGTTGCCCCTAATTCTCATGCCTAGAATGCACCAACCTACTCAGCTTTGAGCTCCCTGGATAACGCCACGTGCAGGCACAAGGCCACTACCCCGTGAACACACAGTACTCAGTGGTCCCTGAGCCTACGAGACATGTAGCTACAACTGTTGAATTCCTCAGACTGAAAAAGCAGACAAACGTCTACTGAGCATTTATGCTAAGTGCTGAAGACACTGCCAGGCCAGAGGAGCCAGGGAAGTACACTAAACACATATAATGACTGGCACAACTGGAAGAACAATGGCTGGAAGGGAGAGTGTGAGCCTGGATCCCAGGCAGAGCTGAATTCAAGCCCTAGCTCTGCCGTGCATTAGCTCTATGACCTTGGGCACCTTAGTTAGCCCTCTCATCAGTCTGCATTTCATCACCGTACAAGAGGGGAAATAATAAAAGTACCTTTACCTCTTGGGACTGTTGTGAGACACAGGTGAGCAACCTCATGTCAAGTGCTCAGAACAGTTCTGAGCATGTCGTAGCTGTTTAGTGCTGACTTTATTATCACCGTAACACCTGGACCATAGGAAGCTTACCAACCAGCTGTCGTCATCACTGGTATGCCCAAGTTAAATCCTGGCTACAGTGGACCCCAGGACCTGCCTTAGTGTTCCCTCACTACAGCTCCATGCTCCTGGCCGCCATGGCCACCACTCCCCCAGGAGCCCAGGACAGACCCCCATCACAGGTGGCTGAGGTTAGTGCTCTCACCTGAGCTGCTGGGAAGCGATGTTCCTTATCCACCTGGGCCGCAATGGGAACCAGCTCCTTCTCAGCGAAGTCTCGGCATGTCTGACGCAGCATCTGGTGGGTATCCGGCAGCTCCGCAGACTGATAAAAAGTATGGAACTGACACCAGTCCCGGGGACGCAGGGCTGCCAGCAAGAAGCAGGGGTAAAGTACTCATCATTGCTTACCAGAAGAGAGATAACAGGTTAAAACCACAGTGAATGCCCTCTCACACCAGAGAAAATGGCACACTTAAAAAGTGCCCTTGACATGCGCTGGAAATGTGGAAAAGATGAACCCCACTGTACTGCTGGTGGGAATATAAACTTACAGCCAATATGGAAAGAAAGCTGGATTTAACCTTAAAAGACTAAAGATGGAGAGGCCTCCCTGGTGGAACAGGGGTTAAAGTCTCAGCACTGTCAAGCTGTCATCAGTCACTGTAGCCTGAGCACAAGCCCCAGCCAGGGGGCTGGCCCACATGGTGCAGCAGACCTCTCTTGTCTCATCCACTGCTCCCCTCAGCAGTGTATTTCAGTAGATCCACCTGTTCTGCTCCCCACTCTGTCTCTGGTGAATCGTCTCACCTCTCACACCTCCGGACTATACCCCAGTTCTTCTATACAAAAAAAAAAAAAAACCAAAAAACTAAAGATGGAAATACCATATGACCCAGCAATTCCACTCTCGGGCATGCATCCAAGGAACATGAAACCACCAAAAAATACACACTATTTCCAATTTCCAGAAGCGATGACATGGAAGCAGCCTCAATGTCCATCAAAAGATGACTTGCTGGGCCTCCCCTGGTGGCGCAGTGGGTTAAGCAACGCACTACGAAGCAAATCGCAGCAAATCGCAGCCACTGCAGCACGAGTTCGATCCCTGCTGCTGGCCAGGGGGGGGACCCACATGGTGCGGCAGACCTCTCCTGCTGTGCCCGCTGCTC
>JAGFMF010012286.1:6613314-6625754 GCA_019455555.1 Galemys pyrenaicus | reverse complement strand
TCGGATGGCTTCACTATTAGGAGGAATATGAAAGAACAACAACAACAATAAAGAATAAGCTCAAGGAATTGGGCAAGTATAACCAAAAGTAAACAACAAGAAAAAACTTAATAAGACCAAAAAGCCGGGATAAACCAAAGGGACCATGGGGGGGAGGGGAAGGGGGGAGGGCAAAGACAGGGGAGAGGCCAGAGGGTGCACAAGGGACTGAGGTGATGGTGCACGGGTGAAATGGTGGTGGGTACTCCCTGGGGACTACAAATGATGTCAAATAAAACTAATAATAATAATAAAAAAAAGAATGATCCGCCCCAAAGAAACCCACACTAGCTGGATGCTAACTCTGCTTGCTGAACATCATGCACACACTACCCCGCTCAGTCTTCAGCCTAACTCCAGAAACACTAACAGTGCAGTGCTGTGACCTTGGGCAAGGATTGGAACTTGACTGAGCTTTTCCAGAAAAACGTGTGGAACAACAGTATTCAGATCCTGGGGGCGGGGATGGAGTGGGAGGATGAACTACTAACTTGCATTTAGCGGTGGGGTCTGATTGAGAGCGGTAGTGAGGGTTCCTTTGGTGTCATTATTCAGGTGAGTGGGCAGCCTTGGCCATATGTGTCAGTGCTGCTACAGTTGAGAGAAATGATAAGACGGGGACAGTGGTGTATCCAGGATCCACGTTTATCCAGCAGGTGCCAGGTGGTTTACCCAGCAGGTGTCTGGTGTAGCTAGTGTTTTACACACCCTATGGTTAATGCTTACAACATGGCCATGAGAACACCAAAACATGACCAAAGACTTGGTGGCTTACACACAACGGCCAAGTGAGGCTGGCCAGAGCTAAGAGTGTGACCCAAGGTCACAGACCAGGAGTGTGGGTTCAACCTCAGGCCTGGCTCCCGAGGAAGGGCGCACCCTGAGCCTCCAATGGCTATGAAACTGGGGGCGGAGGCGGAAGCCCGCGTGAGAATCCGTCAGAGGGTGGGGGTGTCAAGGCGGGGATGGGAATCCGGACTGGAGCCGGCGGGCTCTGCCAGGTGCTGCTGACGCCCGGGCCAGAGGCCGGGTCTCCGAGGTGCCCGGGCCGCGCAGGCGCGAGGAGCCGCGGAACTGGGGCAAAGGTCGCGCGCGTGCCCGCCCTGGGCGCCGCCCGCCGCGGGGGACGACAGCGGTCGGAACTTGAGTCGGCTCGGCCGGTCCCAGGCGGCGGCCCCTCTGGCAGCGCCAGGGCGCACTCACCTCTGCGGACGGGGCCCCAGGCCCGGGCGAACAGCGCGGCGGCCATGGACGACGGAGACGAAGCAGCTGCTCGGCGACCACGGGCCGCGGGCGCGCGGGTTTCAGACGGCGGGGGCGGGACCGGCGGAGGCCGCAGACCCCGCCCCTCATGCTCCGGGGCGAGGCCGGCACGCGCGGCCGCCCGGGGGCGGGGCCTGCCGCCGCTCCGCCGGAGCCTCGCCTCCCTCCCTCCCGGAAGTTAAAACCCCACTCCCGAATTCCTGCTGTCTTTGGGAGTCCTCCCACGGCGGCCCGTATCTTCTAAAACCCAAATCCGTGGCCTCAAATGCTTCTCGTGGCCTTTCCCCGCCTCTTTGGCCGCAAGCGCACCCCTCCTTGGCTCTTTGCTCCAGCCACGCTAGGCAGTTCAATACTGCCGCCTGGTTCCTGCCTCAGGGATTTTGCAACTTCTATTCCCTCCGCTGGCATGCTCCTGCCCCTTCTTCAAGGCTCACTCACCGAGGCCTGCACTGACCACAAGAGGCCAGGGTTTGACCCCACACCCTCTCCATCCCATCTTTGTTTTATTATCAGTGGCACTCGGTGTCTGGGTCCCACACTAGTCTGTGAGCTTGCACAGGGCACAGGGGCTTGTCTTGCTCTGATTCTCAACATGCCCAGGGAGTGGATTGCCTGGGAAGGGTATTTCTTTTCCTCAGACTGTGAAGGTGGGGTGGGTACTAGTTCCCTGTTCCACTAGAGTCCCATCTCTCTCACCCCCATTTTGGGGCAGAGTCCTTCAGGAGCAGGGCCTCTGCCACTTAATGCCATATACAGTTGGTCCTTACTATGGTCATCAGAATGTCTCCACCTGGGTGCCTCCCTGGTGGCGCAGTGGGTTAAGCACCTCACTATGAAGCAAACTGCAGCCACTGCAGCATGAGTTCAATCCCTGCCCCACATGGCGTGGTAGACCTCTCCTGTCTCTCCTGCTGCTACCCTCAGCAGTGTATTTCAGTAGATCTGCCTGTTCTGTTCCTCACGTTGTCTCTGCTGAATCCTCCTATCCCACCCCCCCAACTTCTGGCCTCTACCACAGTTCTTGTATGCATAAATAACGTTTAAAACAAACAAAAAAATGACTTCACCCTGCCCAATAAGCTATGGAGAGGTCACTTGCCTGCAAGAGCCTTCACTCTTTCAGGGCCCCACCACACCCTCCCATCTGCTTTCTCCCTCCATAACTCAACCTGGCATGTGTCCCAAGCACTGACCCCTACACTGAAAATTGTCTTCCTCCAAAACCTTGTCTTCCTCCAAAACCTTGCTCTGCTTGCTGGAGATCAACCAAAAGATAACGTTGAAAAGAAATATTTTTTTTAAAAAAAATCCCTCTAAATCCACAGAACTTTGAAGTTGAATGAATTGTTGTCATTAGCAAATGCTTTGAGTTCTTCCTCATCTTTTCATCGCCTGCCCTGAGCACCAGCCCTTGGTGGAAAAAAAAAAGGCGGGGGGGGGGGAATATATAAAGGGGAAAAATCAGGGAAATACATGTTGTTTGTGGGCAGAGGTCAGCTGTCGCTCCAGTGCCACAGACCATTTATACACTTACTTTAAAACTGTGATGTTAAATATGGGTTAGTTTTATAATAAAGGTATGCAAATTTTCCAACAGAAACATAAATTAGATGATGGTACCAAGGGCTGGGGTAGAGGGAGGAAAGGAACTGACCATAAACTTAAAGACTTCAAGGGACCTTTGGGGGTGATAGAAATGCCCTATATCATGGTTGTGATGGGGCACATACAAGTAAAACTTGTATGCTTTTTTCAAAATAAATCAAACTGTACTCTTAAGGTGAATTTTACTGTAGTTAAAGCATACCTAAATATGCTAATATTTAAATGTCTATTTTTAACTCTCAAAGCCCCCAGTGAAAAAAAAAAGCAAAAACATTAAATCTAAAAATCAATACTATTCCTCAATTACCCTAGAAACCAGCTATATTCATTACACTACTTACAGAAAGGCCAGCCATCACCTTCCCACCTCCCCCCAGCAATTCAAGGGTCCAATCAAGAGACAAGAAAAATTACATGTGCTGTGAAAATCTTTCTTTTTATTATGATTTCTTGTGGCAAAATAACATTTTATACAAATAAGTCACCTAGTTTACTTTAGACACAATGATAATACAAACTGGAATGAGGATCTCAGGTTAAGGAGAAAAAGGAGGGAGGACAGATCAAGTCATTGATGTTCCTTATATTCTATGAAAAATAGAATTATAGGGAAAAAATAGACTTTCACAACTTCAAAGACTTTACATCATCCTTTGTAAAACAAGGGGTAAATCTACCTCCACCAGACTCTTCTTGTGGCTAGGATGTTCTACGACATGGGATGTGCATGACATAGTGACCTGAAGACAAGGCGCCTACATCGGACACAGTGGCACCCTCTGCACCACAACCCCTGTTGAAGGAGGCAAGGAGTCTGTGCTGATTTTTGGACAGACTATGCCCATTTCCCTAACCTCACTGATGTCATGGTGACAAAGGCCACTGGAAGAAAGTGACTTTGCAGAGAAAAGAGAACCCTGGGAGCCTACCAGGGGTGGCAGGACACAGTAAGGCAAGACTCGCCCGATTTGTACATTAGACACAGCCTATGGTCACAGCCCCAGTGTCCCCAGCCCCTCCTCCAATCTGGGAATCAGATGGCCCAAAGACTGGGTGTCCTCAGGAAACACTACACATCCCTGACAATTGCTGTCTCTGCAAGAGAGGTTACAGGAGAGCAACCTACTGGAGCCCAAAACTACTTTTAGTTGTTACTTCCTGTTTGCTCTTTAGAAGATAGAATGAAACAAACCAGGCTTGTCTTTAGAGAAGCTAGTAGAGCATCTTAGACCAAGAGTTCACAGGGAAAAAGAGGTGCTCTCTGAGGCAGAGCAACAGAAGCAAGACAGGCAAGGGAGGGCACAGGCAGCAGGCACCCCGCCCCCACAATCAGGTCGGACGTGCCAGTCTGCTGGAACATGCTCCCTGCAGGGGTCGCCTCTCAGATGCCAGCACTAAACAGAGGGGATGGTTCCCCCACACAGGTAGTTTTTTCCTTCCACTTATCACCCACTAGGTAACATGAATAATCCAGTTTTCTTAACAGAACGGCCTTCTGATCAGTTGTCATTTCCAGAAAAGCAAGACTTCCAATTCCCTCCCCAATTCACTAGAAAAGTTTGAATTTCAAACTTATCCTGGTTAACACCCTAGAGTGGTAATACTTCTCCAGATTTCCTGAGTATCCAGAAACAAGAATGCAGGCCCAGAGATAGAACACGAGACTTTCAGGTGCAGAAGGTGGCACTAATCTAGCACTTGGCCTCAAAATGGTCTCCACGGAGACCAGGCAAGCAACAGAGAGGGAAACAGTACTTATCGAGTACAATGCCTGGCCCTCTGCTCTCCTGGCCTCCTCCGAGTAAAAGTTAACACTGCAGATAAGAAAGTCCACCAGTCTACAGGACATGGTCTGCCCTGGGACACGCTTCTAAGACGTGTTCTATGGAGCAGAAGTCTGGGCAGCTCCAAAACCACACCCAGCTAATAGCAGAAACCCTCCACAATGGGCTCTGTTACAGAGAGAAGGGGTGATTCTGAACATCAGTAGAGCTAGACTACATTAGAGGAGCCATGAGGAGACCCAGAAGGTGAGGTGGCAGAGCTGATGCCTGTCGCAGGTGAGGAGGGAGGGAGGGCAAGGCAGCGCCCCTAGCAGCAGCATGCGGGGCAGGGCCACACATAAGGCACCGGGATTAGTAGTGGATTCCAGTTCTGAGATTCACCCGGGCTGGTGATGAATAACCCATGCTGCAGGGTCACGTGGCCTCTTTTCTGCCTCAGTGGTTGGATCCAGTGGCAGCACACAGGGTAATTTAGGGCTTGCTCTGTTAGAAGGCTGCCAGCGTCGGCCTGGCACAAAGCACTGGGTTACTCATTCTCCAGGATGCAAACTGGGAGCGACACCTCATCCATGAATGCACAGGCGTTTCTTCCCGGACCCCCACAGCCCTTCTCAAGCACTCTGGCAGACGGCTCTTTCCTGCACACCCAGTACTCCTACGCTGCCTTTCCATCTGAACTAAATTCCAGCCACAGCAACTATCTTATCAGAGTATCATGGAGTTTGGCTGAGCACCTAAAGCCACCCACAGACAGACAAGCACAGGGCACTGAGGCAGCAAAGATCTTTCCAATAAGGGTCCGAGGACAAAAAAGCCCACAGATGTGCAAGAGAGCTCTTTTGAGAACACATCGTCTGACCTCTGCCTATTTCATCCCTTCCAAACACCCAAAACAATGCCAAATTAGAGGAGCCATGAGGAGACCCAGAAGGTGAGGTGGCAGAGCTGATGCCTATCGCAGGTGAGGAGGGAGGGAGGGCAAGGCAGCCCCCCTACCAGCAGCATGCTGCTGAAAGATCAGAAAAATATCCCATTACTTAGGTCGATTCTTCCAGGATGTTCCCAGAAACTACTTTAGTAAAAAGGCAGAGAGGAAAATCCTTCTCAATGAGAAAACTACAAAGAATTTCAGCGGCAAGTCCCCATCAAAAGCCAATCCTCCAGGCTGTCCTGCAGCTCCTCTAAAGGAGCTGTGGGCTCATAACCACACCCCACCCAATAGAGCCAGCCCTGGGAGCCTGCTTAGTACTACCAGGCGTCAATAACCCCGTACATGCTGAGAACCTGGCTATCACTGCATAAAACCTCCCCAAAAGCAGCCTAGAAACAAAAAAACAAAATACAATGAAGACTGCTCTGGCCTTGGGAGATACTATTGTTGCAAGAGCAAAACTCACATTCTATTTCTGGGGATACTCAAAAGTGGGGAGGCAAGAGCAGCAGAGCAAGCTCAGCTTTCCTCCAAAACAAGAACAGGAAGGCACTGCCAGGCTGAACCTTGGTGCACATCCCAGAGGGCTGGTTGAGGACCCTGGAAGTCAGAGAGATAAGCTGGCCTCTTCCTAAAGTGAGTCCTCTGATTGGGCAGCCTTACCAGCCCCAAGGCCTCAACCTTGACCCTACTCGTCTCCTCTGCCCTCTTTCAAGTTTCTTCCCAGTTGGTTTAGGATGATACACAGGCTGAGGTCAGATTGTGCTGATGGCAATATCGGAAATGAGAGCAGGAGCTGCCCAGAAGAGGCCTGGCTGTCAGCTTCCAAGCACCTAGCACCTACAGGAGCTGCTTACCCGCAGGCGGCCGGCAGGGCCATACCAGCCCAGCAGCAACACCAGGGAGACCTAAGCTCAAGGCCACCAACAGGCAGCTAGGATGACATGAAAATAAACTTTTTTTTTTAACCTGGATTCCAACAGTCTAACCCTAACCTTTTACTTCACTATAGTACCTCTGCGACCGAAGGGGCAGGGGGGAAAGGGAAGAAAAAATACTGGGGAAGAAAACACAGCCCTGCTTGGCACCTCCCTTGGAGCACAGGAAACTGCCACCCAGCAGGGGCTCCGCCAGGCCAGTTCCAGACGTGCTCACCATCAGCAGTGTCAGTCACCTGTGTGCCAGGACCTCCAGTCACAGCAAAGCACCGCCCCTCTTCACTCCTGCAGCGGCTACTGGCCTCCATTATAGGCATAATCGGCCTTGTTGTGCATTATCAGCTTGTTGTCAACAAAGTAGAAGCTGTCAGAACGAGTCTCATAAGGATTTTCAATCATTAAACGAACTGCAAATCAGGGAAAAGAAAAAAAGCAAATAATACTGTATGAGTCTGCCCCCCAGGAGAAGTAGGGAAAAAATCTGTAAGTCAGTCCTTCCAGAAAATGTGAATATACTTTGCCAAAACAACAAGGTGAGAATAAACAAAGTCAGCACTTGAGAGCTGTGGAGAAATGGGGACCACAGAAGCCCCTCATCTGTACATGATGTCCCTTCAATGTGAGAATGCAGTCAACACTCTGATATGGCCATCCTTGGTCAAATCCAGCCTGGATTCTAGTACCCCAAAAATATGTGCTTACCCTTTGCCAACAGGGACCACAGAAGCTTCCTTACTCATACCTCTGGTATGTTCCCCACCTGGCTCAAATTCTGGCCCAAGGAAGTTATGTCTCTCTGTGCCACCGCTCAAAGACGCCCCTGACAACTACAGGAAGTCTATGTGTGCGCGAGGGCAGGAGTTAATGGGCAAGGAGCCTTCTCCAGACATGGTTCACAGGATCAACCTCGCAAACGTCCAGCCAAAGATCTGCCTGTCTTGGGGGTCTAGACTTAAATCTTCTGTTTGTTCAGGCAATAGTCCAGACTGCTAACTAGACTGGCTGATCCAAATAATGAAAAGTCACAACACCCCTGATGAGCTCTGAGTTAACAATGTCATGTTATACTGAGGCCATTCTGAAAAGGTGAAACTGCTTAAAGTTCTTTGAACCAGCCTAGGCCAAAGTTATTTGGTTCATATCCACAATATTCACCTTCACACTCTTTAGCTTATTTAGTTTCAAGAAGAAAAAAATTTCATTACCTTGGGTATAAGCCAGAAATGCTATGCATTACCTTTTATTGCAAGTACCTACTTATTTCAGCCTAAGTTGGGGAGTGGGGTTCAAATGAGGGTTAGTGGCTGTCATAAACACCTACCCCACATTTCACTTGGGAGTAACACTACTATACAAGTAAAGAATACCTGGTTTTCAGACTATAACAATTTTCAGGACCTGGGGATTTTTGAGAAAATTGGTCAGTGTATGTCCATCCTCCCCCTGTGACCCAGCTAAACTCCACCACTCACGTCCTCATGGTTCTGGACATCTCCCCTAATTACTGCTACCACGCTAAACTGAGCTAGTGAGATCATCGTCCTAGATACTGATAAAGCCTGTTCTTTCTCTCTGAGTCCACCTCTTAGCTTGCTCAGCAACCTCCCTCTGGTGCCTGTCCCTGGTCTTCCTCTACAGAACTATGGGATTATTCTTCCTAAGATGCTGCTTCCACCATGTCACTCTTGCCTGCAACCTCTGACAGCTCTTTCTTTCCTACTGGGTATAGTCTAACAGTGTCTCTAATCAACCTATTTGCAAAGAACTAGAAAGGGGAGCTCCTCAGACTTAGGATTCTACTTAACCCATAATTTCACATCTTGCTCTGATGTGAAACAATGAAAGGCCACACAGTCCCAAATAGGAGTCAATGACTAGAACCCAGTAGAAAACTACAATTAACACTGGAGAGGTCAGGCACTGTATCTAATCAGGGCCCCTCAATTGTCACAGGCTCCTCTTATCTCACTCCCTCAGTCCCTTACCCACAGCAGGCATATGCTACAATATTAAAATCTTCGATGGTCCCTACAGGCAGTCAGAGTTTGAAACACCAGGCGGGAGCCCCAGGAAATGAAAAGCCTGAGGTTGAATGACTAGATACACATCATGTCACAATTTCCCTGCTCTACAAAATGAGGGTGTTGAACCAAATGGATTTCAAGGTTCCTTTCCTCTAGTCCTGGGTCTAGAATGTAATAAAAGTCAGGAGATACGTACTGACATCTTCAGAGAGTTGGGGAAACTCATAGATGTGTTCACATGTGTTCCTACTGCTGGGGATGCAGAAGCCGAAATCAAAGTCAAAGTTTTTCAGCAAGCGTTCCCGGAAATAGTGCCGTTCAATCATCCGAAAATTTGTCACGGGTCTGTCTCCTACTGTGAACTCCACCCTGTAAAAGAAATCCCTGTGAGCCCTAATTTGCTTCTTCCCTTCTCTAAAGTCAACCCAAAATCCAATGGAGAACATTCTTCTGTGTTAATAAGCAGAGTGGAGTGTTCTCCCTGGGGAAATACTGGTACTCACGTAGCCCCGACAGTCCGGAGGCGGAGAAACGCTGGTGTGAACTGATAGCGAACGAAACGTCCTGCACTGATATCCACGTCTCCACTCTCCTCCTCCTCCTCCTCGTCCTCTTGGTCTGAAAGAGCACACAGCATCCTGAAGGCACCAACTCAGCACCACCATCCAAATAGCAAAACCAGTCAAAGGAACTGGCACAAGAGGAACATAGCAGATTCACTGTGTGCTTGCGTGTGCCAGGCGCCACACTAAACACCGCAAAGAATTCGCAGAAGCAACCTCACAAACAGGAAGTTCAAGCTCAGAGAAGTTAAGTGACATCTAGACAGTCCCTGAAATAGTAAATGAACAGAGCAGAGAATTGAATCCAGATCCTCCTGAGTTGAGGTCTGTTCTGAAACACCAAGCTATTTATCTTTTACATAATTTGGGGGACTAGGCTAAAGACTGAGGTATGTGTAACACAAGCTGGGTACTAGGCCCCTAAGGTGGCCTACACTGTACAGACTTGGTCTGCTGCTGAAGTATTAGCCAGTAGCCAAAACAATGAGACTACAAATACTGAAACTAGTCAAATGACTCTCAAATGTTTCAAAAATTTAAGACAGGCAGCAAAGGGCCTCCCTGGTGGCTCAAGGGGTTGAGCCATGCACTGTGGGGCTTCCACAGTCACTGCAGTGTGAGTTCAATCCCCAGACAGGGACGGGACCCACACGGCACAGCAGACTTCTCCTGCCTCACCCACTAAACCCTCAGCAGTGTATTTCAATCTGCCTATTCTGCTCCCCACTCTGTCTCTGGTGAGTCCTCTCACCTCCCACCCCCACCCCAGCATGCCTCTGGCCGGTACCCCAGCTCCTGTATGCATAAATAAATAAAATCTTAAAAAAAAAAAGAAAAGACAGGCAGCAAAGATAATCCTGAGAAGTAATTGCTGTTTAGATGGACCTATGGCCTTGGGATATTACTTCCTGGGACAACTACCCAAGAGCACTGACCTAGCACTCTGATCACCCAGAAAGGGTGAGGCAGATGGGCAACAATCCCATGTGTGGGACCAGAGACAATGGTCTTTGGCCTAGTCATTCCTGACCCCAGGTGATGATGTATAAAATGAATCAGAAAACCATTAAAATGTGAGCAGTGTCTGGCAAGGATGCTTTCTCCAAGTTTAGGCTCAATGTGCATGCAACATAAAATGTCAGGGGCCCTGCTACTCTTGCTGAGTGACAAAAGTCCAGCATGAGGGACAACCCTGAAAAATCGGAGCTCCAAAGCTGGCCCCTGACAGATCACCACTGTTTTAGCTAATACTACTGTCACCATCTTGTAAAGGCATATTAAGTGCTAATTGGAAATTTCCCATGACGGGTGTTAATTCTAAGATTGGCTGTTTTACTACACAAACAAAATAACTGGTTCTGAGCAATTTTGATGATGAACTATTGGGTTCAGGATAGGTTGGGGTTAGTGGCTGCTTGTGGGGATGGAATGGTAAGGAACAGATACAGTTTGGGGCTTAATTTTGGTATTTCCTTTCTCTTGGGGCCTGTGGTGGAAAAGGCTAGTTCATTGTGATGGAGCTGGGTTAGTACATCTGCTTCCATGTTTGGTATATGGATGGATATATGTTGTTTTGCACCAGTCCTAAGAAAATGTAACAAATGTTGTTCTGTTGTTCTCAAAATACCCTTTTTGCACAGGGCTGGGACCTGAATGTCCTGTGTTTTTCCTAAAAAAATGTTACAAATGATGTTTCCCTGCTTTCTTGCTTCTTGTGTGTAGAGTATAAATAAAGAACTGCTAAGACTCAGTGGAAGATGTAAGAGGAAAATATAAGATGTTGGCACCATAGAAAGAGTGTCCAGGTTTTCTTGTCCTCTCTCCCCTTTCCCTATACATTCATCACCGACACTGACTCATCCTGTGGGGACCCTAGTTCCTTGCCGCAGCTGGCCTGTGGCAATAAAAGTCTTCTTTAGCAAAAAATTTATCTGCCCAAGTCCAAGAGCAACTGGACAAGCAGACTGAGGCGCTCCAGTTCAACAGTGAGACTCAGTGAGAGCCACAAGAAATCCTCCCAAGGATTTGAACTCGTCAGATCAATGCTAAAGGAAGATACTGATTCCATGGGAATCACGATTCTTAAGTATAAAGACTGAAAAGCTTAAAATTCAAGATACTTTTAGAGTTTCTGCAGATGAACTTCTTCAGACAGTTCAGTTTTGTACTGAAGTGACTATTCTGAACCCAGCCTGATCCAAATCCACTACCCACTAAGAGACATAGCTTAGGGACATGAACAGAGACCCAGGAAGCCAGCTGCCTGAGACAAGAACCCACAGGTTTAACCTTTATGTGCTTTATGTCGGTACTAGCTGATGACAATACCCTGAGTGGGGAAGGAGACTGGTCTCTAGCCTTGGCTCCGTAATTAATATGAGCTGAGGCTTCCCAGGAAGGTCTTCGATTTATCTAAGTTACTAAAGTCTGCCTTACCAAATTTACTAGTTTTTCCCAAGTAGCAAATCAAATGGGGAAAAAGCTTTGCAAAAAGAAATATTAATACTAACCATAGTCAACACTATGTTACTGTGCTTTCTAATATCTAACTCCAGGGGGTGCTAAATCTCCAGCAAGGCACTCCAAAGGCTTCTATGTGGTCCCCTAGCCAGAAATGAATCACCCTGAAACTGCACCACAAGCACAGGAAGGGTCTATTCAAGGCTAATTTAAGGAAGCACATAAAAACTCAAGCTCGAAATGTCAAGTGACAGTTGCAATATAGAGGCCTACCTGAAACACAAGGTTTGGCAATCTCAAAAAGCACTGTCCCTGTCTCCAAATCTCGAATTTTGAAGCGGGTAAAATCAATACTGTAGATGTTGTCTTCAGGTTTACATAAATAATCTGAAAATGAGAGAGAGACCAATACTGTTAAATAATCCTCCAAACTATCATCTATTTATTCCTCAAATTTTAAAGCAAACTCAGGTTTTTTTTCTTATATGTTCACTTAAAATACACCCCAAAACTCTTTTTATTTTATTTTTTTAAATTTGTTCTTTCTTTATTCTTTTTTTTCTTAAAATATTTTAAAATTTACATATACTTGCCATTAATTGTAATTCCCATGTATTCCCCATCACCATCTCACCATCTCAGTCCCTCGTGCTCCCATCTTCCCTCAACCCTCCCCCTCCTCCCCACCAGGTGTCCCCAGTCTGTCCTTGACTCCTCATTTTTGGTTGTTGTGCCTTTATTGCTGTTATTGTTATTATTATTACTGTTCTTATTCCTTTCCTTGATCCTCCTTTGGTTCCCTTATGTTCCTCCTAAGGGAGGAACCATCTGGT
>JAGFMF010012286.1:6545468-6612543 GCA_019455555.1 Galemys pyrenaicus | reverse complement strand
GCTCCCTGCTCTCTGTGGTGAATCCTCTCACCCCCCACACCTCTGGCCTGTACCCCAGTGCTTGTATGCATAAATAAATAAATCTTTAAAAAAAAAACACATGAACTCAGTGTCTAATACAGTGCTTGTTTGCCAACTAGAGCATACTAAAGCAGAGACCAGCAAACTATTTTTATAAAGGGCCAGGTCATAAATAATTTAGGCTTTGGGGTTACACAATCTTTACTCCACACTGTCACCATAGTGCAAACAGCCAGACAATACACAAATGAATGAGCATAAGGTTATTTTCAATAAAACTATGAATTGTATGGACCCACGTGACACATTACTCTTTTTATTCTTCTACAACCATTTAAAAATGTAAAAAATCAGGCCTTTCTGGTGGCACAGGGGTTAAAGTCTCAGCGCTACCAAGCTATCACCAGCCAATGCTTGACCCCTGCTGAAGAGCTGACCCAAATGATGCAGCAGATCTTTCCTGTCTCACACCTCAGCAGTATATTTTAAGAGATACACCTGTTCTGCTCCCCACTCTGTCTCTGGTGAATTCTCTCACCCCCTGTACCTCTGAATTACACCCCACCTCTTGTATGCATTAAAAAAAAATAGGTAAAAATGTAAAAAACATTCTTAGTTTACTGCATGTAGGCTGTTCAAAACCAGGCATAGGGCAAACCATACTTACAGAGGTAACAGGACAGATTCACTTGCAAGGACATAAGTAAGACTTACGACAACCTGAGAAGCTAACCAAAACAGTACTGATCATAAAAAATTCCACTTTCTTTCTACTGACTCCTAACTGTATCTTCTCCAACACACATTTCAGCACCTTATCTTATATTGCCTGCCTATATTGCTTGTACAAGTTATTTCTCCAGTGTTTCTCCAGTAACATGACAAACCAGAGAGCTACTGATCCCTCTGTAACCACCGAAAGGTTGAGCAGTTCTGCACCTATAGAAGGTACTCAAAACATCTGCTCAAAGGAAAAGACTTTAAGAAGAGGAAGAAAACCCAGAGGCCACCTAACTCTGACTGTGGCTTTCTCCCAATTAGCTACAGAGGTGAGTTCCAGCAACAGTACCAATCTCAAGGTCCTCTACAGGGCCTGAGCGCCCAGTGGGAATGCCACATTACAATGGCCTGACTGACTCTGGTATCAGAAGAAAGCAGGAGAATGGAAAGGTGAGGTGCTGAGCATTTCTGCACTTTTAGAACCCTGAACAAAAACTGAGTCAGCACAGATGCAGCTTTTCCACATGTTGTCATGACATTGACTAGCAAGACCTTCTAAAAGCATAATCAACCAAACCACAGTCCCAAACCAAACAGTGAGGGGGATGGAGAATCAAAACATCTAGAATCAAATTAAAAATATCTCAGGAGGTGGGAGTTCCCTTTTATATAAGTGGGACCAAGGTGCACCTTCCCCAAACCTGCTCCCCCACCCCAAAATCACTGGAGCTGCCACCAGGGCCCTGTAGTACACCTTAGCAGCTCTGGGCTAACTACTAGGGCAATTCAGCAAAGGACACTAGGCAGATTTAGATCCATGGGGGAAGGAGGAAGAGGGCAGGAGAAGCGAGTCCTAACCAGAAGACTGCAAACTCTTGGAGGAAAACAGCAGCAAGAGAAAGAGTTAAAAATAGCAGCAAAAGAAAGTTAAGTCAAGAATTTGTTTGGGCATCCCTGGTGGCACAGGAGTTAAAAACACAGCACCATGAAGCTGTCACCAGCAACATGCATTCAATCCCTGGTCAGGGAGCTGACCCACATGACACAGCAGACCTCTCCTGTCTCACCCACAGCTCCCCTCAGCAGTGTGTTTCAGTCAGTCTGCCTGTTCTGCTCCCCACTCTGTCTCTGGTGAATCCTCTCGATGCCCACACCTCTGGCCTACACCCCAGTGCTTGTATGCATAAGTAAATAAATCAAAAGAAAAGAATTGGCTTGAAAGGGAACAGAAAAAGAGAAGAAATCCAGGACAGGGGGTGGGCAATTTCTCTTTCCATACTTCATTTTGCATTTTATGCAAGAAGGGCATTTCTGAGACCCTGAGATAATTCTTAATTCACTAGAACAACTGTCAAAAGCAAGATTCACAGTTTGGATTCTGTACATAAACGAAACTTTATTAAAATACTCTTTCTACGGCTACTTTAAATTTGTAAGAAATAACCAGGGCAAAGCCTTTGAGGGAGAAAGATCCCATCTGCACACACACAGGCAATGTTTCAGACCAAAGGAGGGTACCAAAGGAGGCCAGAAAACGGGGAGGCTGCCAGGGGGCAAAGTGGAGGGAAACGCAAGAGAAAGTAGCAGGCAGGGGGTCTGGGCTAGCAGGGTAGGGGGCAGGCCGGCCGTGGCGGGCTGGAGGAGGGGGAACGTCACTGCTGGCTGTGGAAGGGCTTCCCGGCTGAGAAGGCAGCAGGCTCACATACCAGGGTAAGGAGGATCGGGTTAAGCTGAAGGGGGCCCCCTAACCAAGCAGATACAGCCGAGAAGGGGATGAGCCAGACCAGACGGCCCACCTAGGGCGCGGGCCAGGGAAGCCTGGTATGGCCGGACTCAGGAATACAGTCAAGCTCAAGGAGAACCTTTCCAACTAGACCTAGGTGAGGGTGGGGAGCGCGGATCCGACCCGGAAGAGCAGTGGGCAGCGCGGCCTGGCCCGCTCGGGGCCTGAGTGGAACCCCTCGCCGGTCGAGCCGCCAGCGGCGGGTTCTGCCTAAGACTGCGAGGGGCTCCGGCCCAGCGCGAGGGGAGGGCGCGGCCGGCCCGGCACTTACTCTCAGTGACTCGGCTGAGGCGCAGGACGTGCTCTGGCCTGATGGTGTCCAGAGCCAGCAACTCCTGCTCCGTGACCGCTGCCCCGATGCCGTCGTCGAGACCGTGATGGGGCGCCTGCCGCCGCGCCTTGAGCCGATTCAGGACGCCGCCGCCCGCCTTCTTCTTCTCGTCTTTGCCAGCAACCAGCGCTCCAGGCCCGGCCGCCGAGCCTGCGGCCGCAGCCTTCGGGTTGGACCCGTTCATCGCTCCGCCGCCAAGATGGCCGCTGCCTCCAACGCGCCGTAACTATGGAGAGCGGGGGCGGGGCCGAAGAGGCACCTGGGCGGGGCGGGGCTGACGGGGCTGACGGGGCGGGCCCTCTCAAGGCTGGGTCCCGCCAGAGAGATCCCCCGGGCGGGTGGGGGAGTTATTACCCTCAGACTCTCCGTCAGGCCCCTGGAGATCACTCCGAATGTTTTAAAGATATTTCGCACCGTGAAATGACTGTGATATAAACTGAACAAGGCACCGAGAAAATATTTTCTATTGTGTAGCACAGATGTAAGGTAAAGCAGTGCTTGCTAGGCAAAGGCAGCTTTACAATTAGGTTGCCATTCCGACGGATACTGGGCTAGGCTGCCCAAAGGGAATGTAAAAAAAGAGGACCGGAGTGGGTCTGCCAGACTGTGAGGCCCATAATTCATTATGTGGACCTTCCTCGACCGTTCCATTAAGTATGAATGAACAGAAGACAAACCACAGTGCTGACTGCTCTAAGCAAAGGTGCTGCACAGGTGCACAGAAGTGGCTTTGGGGTCTGACCTGTCACATCCAAAGTGGCTCCGACTATAGGTAAATTCTCGACAACCCCCACCCAGAGCCAGGCCTCCCCACCCAACCTCCACCCGCGTTTGGGAGACCTGGCTCTAATGCAAAGTTGTGTCTCCTAGATAGGTTACCTTAGACTTTAGCCAAAAGGAAAAACTCTACCCTTCTCCCCATGGTCAGCCTGGAGATTTGATTTATGTCAGGCCTGGCCGGTTCCTTTACCTCATGTGAGGGACTTGGGAGGGGCTGACAGGCCTAGCCAGTTCTTACATAAAATACATACTTGACTCCACCCCAGCTGCCCAGCCTGGTGGAACAGTGTGTGGTCAAGTTCCTATCTAAATGCCATTCTGTTTTTTGAGAGATTACCACCAAGGGGCACTTACCACACTGATCATGGAAATTTTAAAGCCTTTCCCTTTGCAAACAACTCTTTTAAACTCCTAGATTACTTACACAGGACTGTTCTGAGTATTTTTAAAAACCACGGTACAGTGAGTAATTGCTAAAGAATTTCTAGAACTTCTAATATGCTACTTCTAAATTGCCAAGAGGGGGCTTAGCTTGCAGTCATTTCCCACTCACTCACTGAACCTTTGTTTTTAGAATACCCAGACTAGAGCTTTCTTTCTCAGGATGCTAACAAAGGTATTAACCCCTTTACCTGAAATTCCACATCCAGTTATTCAGCCTACATGTATACATAAAGATGTTTACTTCGGCATGATTTGTAACTTTGAAGAATTACAATAAATTGCAGTTGCATACATTCATACACCTATTTTAAAAAGAATGATTCACCTGTTCTTTCTAGTATGGGGAGATCTCAAAGTGGGGGAGGGGAAACAAACAGAAACTCACTGTTGAAATAAAAAGAACATATGTGCATCTGTAACTGCAAAGGGAGTGTTCTGGATACACACTTAGCTGTTAAAGGTGTTTTCCTCTAGTGAGGAGAGCAATGGAAGGGACTAAAGTGAGATATATTCACTTTGACACAATTGAGAGCTACCTCTGTACTATTGTATCACATGCATATGAGTATGGGTTTCTTAGTTTTTTTTTATTCAACGGGCAGTTTTATTAGGAAAAAGTGAAAAGGCACCTGCAAAGACACAGGTGGGTGGGCAGTCTTGGGACAACTGCCTCTTTGATTTTATAAAAAGAAAATATCTTAGGGTCTTTGGAAACCACAGTATCCTTACTTTCTCCTTAAATTTAAAAAGCAATTGTTAATTTTTTTAAATAATTTCTGTCATCTAAGGAAGTCAGGGCCTGCTCTCTCATCACTGCCTTGCAGTTAAGAGGAAAAAGACTGTCTTTAGGAAAATAAAACACACACTAAATCAAAAAGGGAAAGTTAGGGCTATTAAATTCCAATCTGCCTCTAACTCTCCTTACCAACTTAACCAAGAAATGTAGAAAATCTTTTAAAATATTTTTTGAAAATTACACATACTAATATCTTATGGGGAGTGGGGAATACAGATTTACAGTATTAAATAGAAACCACACCCAGATTTCCCTGGGCTAGATACAGGGAGACTGGAGTAGAAAGTAGAAGGCTGGTCTGGTCTCCCTATGTCCCAGCTCAGTGCTGTGAAGCATCCCTATCCCTCAGCTGGTTATTTTCCCACTGTAAGAGTGTGATAGTGACTGTTTTCCAGGGCAGCCCTGGAGTAGCCAGGCAGTCTGCCTTCCAATCAGGCAGGCAGCAGGAGTCGAAAGCTGGTGCGGCCAAGGTAAGCAAGACATCACAGGGTTTTTTCTGCCAAGACTGTGCAGTTTAGTCCTCCCTGAAGGCGGTACCCATCGAGTCAGCAAGTCATGTTGGGACTACAGGCATGCCTTGTGGCCTGGGACCAAGAACTAGTAATTTCCCCAGTACCCATCTGGTGGAAGAAATTTTTTTTTTTTTTAAAACATGATGTTATTTATATCCCACCTGTTTCCAAAGATGATTTCTAACATATTCCATGGTCACATAGCACAAGATGAGTGAAAAACTAACGAAGCCTTATTGAAGGCAGTATTTTCAAATCTTTAAATGTATATACACTATTGGGTCCAGTAATCCCTTAGTGGAATTTTTCAAAAACACTGGCACAGGTGTACTGTATCTTTATCTTGATCTACCTATGTATAAAACAAATACACTAGATTGTCACCATCACCTGTAATAGTCTCTAGGGATTAGATGGGGGGAAAAATGAGTTTTCACATTTGCACCTACTTAAGTTCTTAAAATATATTTCTGCACTTTTAGTATCACAAAGCCCTAAAATGTTATACTCTTTTTCAAAGAATCACATAATAAATCTCTAAGTAACCATCCCCCCAGCTTCAGCAGTTATCTACATTCAAAATGCTCCTTTTCAAATAGAACCATGCCATGACATCAAGAACACAGGCTTTGCAGATACACAGAGTTGACTCCAGTTCTGCCACTTACCAGGTCTGTGACTTTGAGCAGGCCATTACCTCTTTGCTCTGAGTCTTTGTTTTCCCCATTTACAAGTCAGGCTAGTAAGGTGTTTGTACTAAGGTGGTTGCTAATAGATGAAAACTAGCAACAAAGACCACTATGCAGGTGGGAGTATCTCCTGAATGGTTGCTATGGCAATATAATTAAGTAGCCTTTCCCCAGCATCTCTGCTGGGGGCAGACACACTGGGCAGGAAGAAGCCATAGATAGAGCTAGAGGAGTGCAGTGAAAAGAATGTTCAAGTTGGAGCTAAGAGGAAACAAGCTGTGCACCAGGCCCTGAGGAAGCCATAGATGGATTCAAATGGCAGTAAGGAACCCAAGGAAAGCAAGTCTTACTTAGTACAAGGCCCAAATCAAAAAGTGGAGTTTTTACTTTTAAGTGGTTAGCAACAAACTGAGTGTCTTCAGCCAGAGCGCTGCAGCAAGGTGCCCACCATCTCAAGTTGCTAAAGAGCCAAGTCATGTCTACTCCAGAACGCCTATCCCACCTCCTTTCTGCTTTCTGTTGACCCCACACCACTGCTATAGCAACATGCTTTCCAGTAAATGTTGGAAGGACTCATGTCTTCCTCTGTGGGGGAGGGTGCTAAATAGGAGAAAGGTCCAACACAAGGGCTCCAGCCAACTGGGAGCCTGATTTCCTTAGCAAGATTAGGATCTGGACCCATGGAGTGGTTTAACCCAACCCCCAGCACTTGGCCCAAGATCTTCTGGCAGACTGTTTCCCTCCCTGCAACTCCCTAGAGTAGGGCCTTCTTCAGGTCTCTTCCCCATTTGGCAGCTCACACAAAGCTTACTTGAAATAGTAACAGCTAAGTCTGAATTAGTAAGGAACTCGTTATGAGTAGACTCAAGCTAAGAAAGGCTTTGTGGGACTGTGGGATTATTTGCACCGAGAGGATTCCATTGACACTGGCCTGTCTTGAAGTTGAGCACTGCAATTCTGCCCTTCAGAGGCTTAGGAAAGTAGGCCAAACTCTCCTTTTTCCTCCCTCTCCTACTAGCAGCCTCCATCCCCACACGGAGAAATACAGCAGAGGTAGATTCTAGGCCTTGTTACAGATCATCATGAGGAAATGGGAGGCAGAAGTTAGAACAAGAGGCCTGGTGTAAAACCGTTTTGTTTTTGCTGGCTGTGTGGCCTTAAGCAAGTCACTGCATCTCTTAAAGACTAGTATCAACTACTTTGTTAAAGATTAAAAGTAGATTAACGTCAGTAAAAGTACTTGGCATTGTGCCAGGACCATTTCAGGACCTCAGTAAAGGATGTTTAATTATTCTCACAGTTTTATAAAGAACATGTGCTTTGTAGGCAACAATTAGATTTGAATCATGGTTTAACTATTTTCTGACAAGCCTGAATTTTGAGTTTCATGTATCTCAGCTGTAAGATAAGGCAGATAACTTCCTTTCTGCTCATCCTGCCCCTTCCCATGTGTACTTAACACAATATACCAGAGAAGGTAAAAGCGGAAAAAAGGGTCTCGACAGCTTAGTTTGTCCACAGGCTTTCTGCAGAAAGAGGGAAAGATGAGAGGGGGAGGCAGCCCAGGCTGCTGTGCCTTGGTGGGGTGGTGTCCCAGTAAAAGTGGAAACAAAACAAAATAACTTTATTTTTCCTTGAATGCACTGCTGGTTGGAATAGCAAGGGCAAGGCTTTTACAGAACTTCACTCCCTTAACCAAACACTCCAGCGAAAATAGAAGCAAGAGACATGGCCTACAATGCCAGAAGTTCCTAACCTCATCACAGGAGAGCACTTTGCAGACAAGTAAACTCCTGAGTCTGCCTTTTTCCACCCCACTTCATTTTGTTTCAATCAAGTCCAAACTCAACCCCAACACAGAGTGTCACTGCAAATTGTTTATTAAAACACAAAGCAATGGACAGTGAAAAACATCCTGATTTTTTTACTTTTTGGTGGGAGTAGGGTGGGGCGTGGAAGGGGCAGGGACAGGTGGAGACAGCCCAGAATGAGAGCGCTCTATCCACCCCTACAGCTTTCCCAGGCCAGCCAGGTTCAAAGTCCCTCAATCACATCTCACTGTGTCGCTGTCAATGCCACTGTGGCTACGGAGTTGGTTTGGCCTCCATGGGGAAAGGACGGCTATCTAGAGTAAGAGCTATAAGGGCTATTAAGAACTCGACAGCATTCTCCAATACTTGGTAGAAACAGAGCAGTCAGGTCCAATCTGGAGAAGCAGAGTTAGGTTTCCTGACAAGCCAGGTTAGGCCAATCATGACTGAAGAGGCTGTCCTGAGCTCAGAATGGACAGCTGGTCCTAACATAGAAATATGGTGCAAGGAAAATCTAAGGGAATGAATCCAGGGTCAAATTTCTTTTCATTCCCCGGATCATGAACACCAGGGACGAGTAGACAAGAATGTCTCATTCCTGGTGTTGCCATTACGTCTCTGCCTGCCAATTCTCTCCTCCCACCTGGCAACTCAGCTCTCCTTACCCGACAGTTGTCCTTTGAAAGGACGGAAAGCACACTTCAGTTTGTTGTTGTTTTTCCTCATACTGAAATAAAGCACTGAGGCTCAAAATAGAGGTGAGAATGGAGTTCTGCTTTTCCTGGTGTTATGTGCCCCCATCTCACAAGACTGCATAGATGCAAGAGATGCCAGGGCCTTCTCTGCCAACTTTAACAGGCACTACTGTTTCCCTGGCTGCCAGCACAATCCTGGCTCCTTGTTTTTATATGCCTAGGGGGAACCCGTCCCAAGAGATCCATCCTGCTCTTTTTCTGCCAAACCATCCAATCCCCAAATCATATTCTTATCAAAATTACTTGGCAACCTAAAGATGGCTAGCCAAAAGGCAGCTGGGAAAGGACAAAGCAGATGGGTAGCAAGCCACCGCATACAAAGAAGAAATTCTCCTCGCTGGGCAGCTGACCCATTGATACCAATGTAGTCTTGTAATACAATGAGGAAATCTAGCCCTCTTGTCCATGGAAAGGTCTAAACACAGAAGAGTCCTAGCTCGGACTAAAAGGGAAAAATACTCTGATCTTTCTGAAGCTTGAAAATTAAGGCTTCATTTCAATTTGCTCAGAGCTCTTTGATCCCTAATTACATCTTTCCATAGAAGACACGTAGATTTCTTCTGAGATTTCTGAACAGATCCTTGCTGTATCTAATTCAGCTTCAGTGTGCAATCACTTAGCCGCATCCCTGACTCCATCCTCAGGGACCACAGCAGGAGGCCCAAAGGATATCCTCTCTACCCACCACCACTTTTCTCTTTTAACAGGAGGATCTATAGGTCTCACTTTGGAAAGCTCAGCTGCCCTCCTAGATCCTTTGAGAGGCATAGAGGACAATATTTTATGTTGCCACTTGATGCCATTAAGGTTTCTCAAGGCAAGAAGACACTTGAATTAGGTCAGAGCTGGTCAGCAAGGGGGAGGGGGAAAAGGGATGGGGAAGCAGCCCCACAGCAGAGACTGTAAAACCCCTGCCCAAACCTGAATCTAGAGGGAATACCCACCCTGGCTCAGAGCAGGAGAGGAAAAGGCACTGTGCTGACCGGGAAGGGTTATTCCCAATCCCCAATCCCCAGGGAGGGTAGAAAACCTGCGGATTCTTTCCCTGGGCTTCCCAAGGTGAGCCAATTTCTAGAGAAAGGAATGTAAGTGCTAGAGAAAGGGAAATACTGCTGCTGTTTTCTTAAGTTCAACTGAGATTCTAGAAGCCATGGCCAGGCCTTCCAGGGGAGGATACAGGCAGGATAAGAGAAATTCCTTAAAACAGAAGCTTCTCCAAAATGATAAAGAAGTCAAATCACAATTCTAAAACTGGGTTAAATAGTTCCCAGGCACAGAAAGGAGGAGGGTAAACATAACTTCACACCATCTCTTCACATCTCTTCGCCATAAGTGACCTCTAATATGATCCCCTAATTTTAGGCCAGTATCTCTTAGGCAAACGGTGGGAGTATGAGAATAAGATCACCTCTCAAACCAACAGGTGACACTGCAGGTCCTGCAGTCCTTCTGGGAGTTTAAAACCACTGACACTTCTAAGTCACCAGAACTCAAGGTAACCACTGAACAACTTCTACTCAACAGTAGAGATTTTTCAGAAAAACAGGCCTGGATTAGGAGCCATGGGTCCCACAGATAAGTTTCCAGGCCATGATGTTTCTGTCAGCACAAATAAAGCCCAAAGAGGTTTGATTAGAAATCAGCTGGCCCCTGACCCAAGTCAGGGGTAGACTGAAAACTCAGCGCATCTCAGCAAAACTTTTGCATGGTCTGTCAAGAAATTGAGCCAAAGTCACACTTCCGGGAAAAGGAGTTTGACCTTTGCCATCAGCACTTGGTTTTGGCTATCTGGGTTCAGGGGATCTAAAGGTCTAGGACAAAGTGTGGATTTAGTAGAACCCAGGCCTCTCCCTCCTTCCCTAGCCCTAACTGGCACCATTCACCTTCCCAAACCCAGTCAGACTCCCTGCAGTGCAGTCTCCCAGTCCTAGCACTAGCTCAAAATACAGATATGGAAACAAACAGTGCAAAAAGCAAAAGATGAACCATTCTGGACACAACATAAAAAGTGCCCCACCCCACCCCTTTAACCTAAACTTCATGTACCTATATCATCTTGGAGGAGCCAAAGAAACAAACAAACAAAAAAACCAACTTTCAAGTTTAGCATCAACCAGCCAGCTATAATTCAGCCCTGAGCAGCTCTTATGAACTAGGTGGACTTGGCTCCAGGGTACTTAATTGTACCCCAGCCCCCATCATACACCTTCCTGTTTCCTCATTTCCCCTTTGTTTTTTTTGAGCCATAGAAACATATTCCTTCCAAAGAGGGAAGTGCCCATCCCTATCTGAGTTCAGGGAAGAAGGGTGAGCTTGGAAACAGAGGCAGAAGCAGAGCTGCTTGGCTTACAGTACCATTAGGAAATGGCCCCAGGAGCCAGGGTTTCCTCCTGAGACTCTGAGTCACTGAAGGGATGGGTTGAGATGAGGGAGGTGGGAGTGCCTCCTTCCTCAGAGACCCAAGCAAACTAACAAACAAACAAGGCAAAAAAGCAAGTCTTCTTTCCTCATCTTCTCTACTTCATTAGCAAAGCACTACCACTTTGGATAGTTGTGACAGAAGAACCAAAGCCACAGACAGATGTCCAATTAATAGTCAAGGTGTCCACTGCCATAGGCAGGTGATCCCCAGGACCAAGGCTACAGGATGTCATCGATTAAAGCAAGGAAACTTTGTGAAGCACTCCAGAAAGTGATCCTCTGGTTGCAGCCTCAGGCCACAACTGTTCAGCTGCCTGACTCAATACCCTAGTACCAAGATCCAAGTTGCAGCTAAAATAAAGGGCTGTGACTCTCAAAGGACTAAATGGCTAACCTGGAATAACTCATTGAGAAAAAAGAACCGAGGGCATGAGTCCAAGGGTTACTTACTTTGTCACATAAAGAGCAGTTCAAATGCATAAAGTTGTTTAGAAACATATCCAAAAAGATAAATGCAAAATTGAACACACTCTAAAAAGATGGGCTTGGTCTGGGAGTCTATGTTGTTCCAGCCCAAGTGAAACTAATCCTGCTGGCTTCCATGCACAAAATTCTTTGTAGCTTGACCGAGAAGGCCTCCCTCATTGTTGCCCCAACTGGGAAATGGATGACAGTAACCAAAGAGTAGAGAAATAGGGACCTTCATTTCCTGCATAAATTTCTCCAGGGAATTCAAGACAGACACTTAAATGCTAACACTGGCTTCGGAACTGGCAGGATTATGGCTGACTAGAAATCTTTCAGCCCCCACCATACCAAGAACCTGACTGCTGCCTGAATCGGGAAATGAAAGAACAGAGGGGCAAATTTAGACCAGCGAAACATATCACCCGGTCAGATCTAGCCAATCAGTCTAGTTCCTTGGGGGCAGTTCTAGCATAAACCATATCAAAGAAGATGGGAATAAATGAACATCAGATAGCAGACACTCTAAATAGTGGTCAGTCACTTAGTAGGGCTGAGGTTGTTTCTTTATGCTAACATAAGCCTTTTCTAATCCAAAGACCAGAAAAGACGTTTAAGGTCAAGTGTTCTGTTGCTGCAGGTTGGAAAGAATCTGTCCCCTGGCAGCAAGACCCTACAAAGGGGCCAGTAAAAGAACTGCTGGGTCAGGTCCTCCTGGAGGCTGGCTCAAAGATCCAGGGAGGGAGTACCAACAAGGTGATGTGGTAAATAAGACATTCACAAAGAGGGACCCAACATCCTGGGGTCTCTGTCCCTTCTTGGCAATAACAGTGGGATGATTGAGAGAGAAGAGATTTCAAATGAGCCAGAAGAAGAAATTTTTTTTAAAAAAGAGGAAATCAAGTCCCCAACAGGCACTGAAATCAAAATGATTTGTTGTGGTAACAAGAGGCAACTTGAGGACCTGACATAATCTCGTCTTGGATACCAGACAGTCCTCTAATTGGTACGTGTCAGGGAGACAAGCAATGACAAACCTCAAACACTTAAGGTAGAACCATCTATGGGCCAAAAATCAAAAAGGCTTCCAAGTAAGGAAGTAACTATTTTTTCTTTTTCTTTAATCCCCCCCTCCATTTTCATCTTTATCATACAAATTAGAGCATGTCTCTCTCTCTGTGTCACATTCACTCACTCACTCACACACTCACTCACACTCACACACACACACATTCTCTCTCTCTCTCTAAATCCCAAGACATCTGAAAATTTATCTGGACATAACTTCAGAACATACCCAATTCCCAGCGCTGGTCTTCTCCAGTAATAAGATCACATTTCCCTGCTGTTAATTTCTAAACTAAAAAAAAAAAAAAAACTATTGTCTGCTCTGAGTTCAGAGTCCTTTCCACTAGGTATACAGACAAGGATCCTCGCACAGGTAGGATCCAGTTTACCCTAAGTAACCTAGAGAGGAAAGAGACAGCTGGGACCAGTCACAAAGAAAGGACTTAGGACTGAAGCAGGTCTGGGACCAGGTGGTGGATGATGGTTGCTCTCTACTCACTCTGCCTCTTTTCATCTTTAATTTGTGTGTGTGTGTTGGGGGGGGGGGGGGTTGTTTGTTTGGTTTTTGTTGTTTGTTTGTGAAAAATACAGAAACCAAAATCAACATGTTTGGTTTCTTTCCAACACCCCTCCACCTTGTTCAGGATGGTAAGTTGTTCTCACAACCGGCAGAGGCAGAAGAGGGTTGGAATGAAGACTCCAAAGGCCACCAGGATGGGAAACATGAGGCTGCTGTTGTCCGAGGCGTACGGGTTAGGCGTTCGGGGGCCTGACTGCACCCGGTTCTTATTGGTTTGTCTTTTGAGATTTGATCCTTCATCATATTCTTCTTCCTCCTCCTCCTCTTCTTTCTTCTCTAGTCCTGGATGAGGCTGCAGTTTTGGTACATCTGACATGAGAGAGAGGAAAACTTTTAAATAAGACCCACAGTATTTAGGTAAGACCCTTAAAGACAGTCAATGGGCCACAAAAAAAGAGATCCCATTGCCTAACTAGAGTCCACAGAACAGAGTACTGTCAACCCTCTGTACTGGGAGGCTTACTATCTCCCCTTCCTGTCCTACTTCTTAGAATTCCAAGATGACCAGACTTGACAGGGACAATGACCCACCTGACATACCCCAAACTTAACTTTTTCAAGTTCTTCCCACATTCCTCTTTGATTCACAGAGCAACTACAGATGTGATCCAGAGTTCCAGGTTCTCAAGATACACTGAACCCTCTGCTCTGTCTCCTCTTTAGGGGCTTGAGCTGCATAGCTGTTTGGTAATAGGATAAGCTCCTCAATTCATTCAGAATAAGTTGAGAAAAGGCATAGAGGTTAAGGGAGAAAAGGGACTAAGAAACAAGCTTCTGCTACACTATCAGCCTGGGCAGGTGGTAACCAAGACGATCTGAAACCCAAAATAGTGATAACCCTAAAGTCAGGTCCTAAGGACAAGGAGATATTACTAAGTAAACTTTTGTCCCAATGTTGTCCAGCAATAATGGACTCTTTCAGAGCATACCAAAACACTAAAATATTGTCCCCTTTGCCTTTTTTCCTTTTTGTCCCTAGGAAGACATTAGAAACAGAGTAAGGAAAAGTTTTAGGTGATTCCAAATGACTACACAGTTCAGAGTATAACAAGCAGTACCATTATTAATCCTAACTTACAGTGAAGTTAAGGAAATTTGTCCAAAACCAAATAGATGATTATATGGTAGCAAGATTTAAACACAGATGTTACTTCAAAGTTAGAGCCAACAGAGCCTCCCTGGTGGCACAGGGGTTAAGCCTCAGCGCTATGAAACTATACGAAGCCACTGTAGCACCAGTTCCATCCCTACCCAGGGAGGTGACCCACATGGTGCAGCAGACCTATCTTGCCTCACCCGCTGCTCCCCCCAGCAGTGTATTTCAGTCGATCTGACTGTTCTGTTTCCCACTCTGTCTCTCACCCCCGCACGTACCTCTGGCCTGTACCCCAGATCCTAGTGTGTATAAATAAATAAATCTTTAAAACAAACAAACAAAAAAGCTACAGTCAACACGAAGCCATACTTCAGCTCCACCCACTGACTCGGAAGTTCCCCATAACTTGACTTTAAGTCCTTACAGAAGTATGGTTAGCTAAATTAGCCCAAGAATTTTCTCAACCATATCCTTTAAACCCAAGTCAAAAAGGTCAAAACATGACTTACCATCCACGGTCCCAGCCAAGATGTAGAGTGCACAGACTTTGGGATTGTCATAGTACCCCTAGGAAATGAGAAACAGTGATCAACTCCAGCAAACATTTCCCCTGCACCCTTTCTTCTGAGCTTTTCCTCAGCTATGAGGGCAGAGAAGGACTGTTACCTTAACAAACTCAATGTAGAGTTTCCCTGTGAAGGTGGAAACCTCTCCCTGGACACTCAGTTTCCCCTTTCTGATGCTCATTGGGATGATTTCATCATGAGCTGTGCTGTGTCCAACACGATCAAAGATATCCAAGTCCTTTACCACGACATGGCCATTCAATCGCACATCAAATACCTTTTAAGATTACAAAAGAAACAATGCCAAAATCATCAGTGTCATACCCCTTGAACAGCAACAGCATATTTCAAATTCAAAATAATTTAAGAAAGCACAGGGCAGATACCTTCCAAGGTGACTAAATTATTTTACCCGAACCAAATCAAAGTCATGTTCCTTCACTGTTAAGGTCTTATAACAGTCGGCTGCTAAGAATGAGGATTCTGGCATTGCTCTCTGCCACCAACCTCCAAGGTAAGTGTAGCCTCATGAGCAATGGGACACAATTTCTCTAGGGTCAGAAGGAATTCAGCATTTCCTCAAAGCTCAAGTGTTATTTCCTTCTGGAAAGTGCTTACACTCTGACCCATAGCACAGGAACCAAGAGTGGCTAAGTCCCCACTGGTCAAGCAGACACCTAACCAGGCCTTACCTTCTGCTGAGACTGTGCAAAATAGACCTCTGCAAATTTCAACACCAGCACATAGTCCCCCTCCTCCTTAATGGGCACTTCGTAGCCAAAGGTCTCCTCATTGTACCGCTCCGTTTGATATAGGATCTGATCCTCAGGATTGGAACGCAGGATTGGCAGTTTCATGCCATAGTCAGAAGCTGGGAACAAAAGGCAAAGAAACCTATCAGAAGCAAAACACAAAAGAAAAGAAGAGATCCCAATCCGCAGAGGCATTTTCAGGGTAAAGTTAAGGACCCTCCCAGTGGAAGAGGCCACCTCCCCTGCACTGAGCTCCCAAACAAGCTAGACACAAAAGAAAGTATCAGACAGGTATTAACAAAGAAACCAAATACTAATCACTTCTACAGCTTCTGTCACCCTCACAGCAGAATTTTGGAAAGCACATTAAAATGACTTTTCTCATTGGACTGAGTGATGGGAAGAGAACAAGTGTAACTCATTATCAAAACAAGGCATTATCCTACAGTTGCCTGCTTCCCTGAGAGGGAGAGCTTCAGAGAAACCTCCTAAAACAAGTGAGCTAGTCAGGAACTCTACCAGACAATAAAGTTCAAAGAATCTTTTTCTCATTCACAAAAGTTCACAGTCAAAAAACAAACAGGCATGGGCTATGAACCTCATTCTTTATTGTCTTAACTATAAATAAGATACTAAAGTAACACCTTACTTTCCAAAAGAAAATTTGCCACTGTACAATTAGAACCCCTGCTTAAGAAGCCTAAATCTTGGGGGAACCACCTTTTCCATTTCACAGGCTAACACGAAATAAGGCAGGATAAAAGTAAAGTTACTTATTTGGTTGAGCAGCAAAAAAACCAATAACCTGTATTGTCTCTGGTCCTCCCCCAACTTGTTTTTTCCTGTCCCCCATAAAACAAACTGTTTTTTTTTTCCCTCAAATATAAGACTCTAGACTTCAGTCCCAGAGTTATGCTTCTTCCTTCAGAGAGCAGCCTCTCACTAACTCCTTTATCCTGTAAACACATTGAAGCTTTCCAGTGTTCCATAAATTTATTTTCCAAACTATGGCCATAACAGTGATTTCAGTTACAGGCTGTCTTTCCTCCAGTCTGAAGTTTAAGATCTCAAGACCACCTTCCAATCCCACAAGGTGACTCTAAAGACCTCTGGCACCTAAATGCTTCGGGAATGTCCAAGAGCACTCATTCCTGGAGCTTTATCTTTTGATAAAACTCCACCAAAAGGATCTTTTATCTCCAAGGGTGGTAAAAGTAACTAAAAACCCAGGACAAGCCCACAAAAAAATAAACGTAACTGTTAACAGTTCCTGTTAAGTTAGAGCAGATGGACTGATGAGACAGTGCAATAGGAAACTCGCTGCACTTTTGTCTTCAGATGTGTTTCTTCCTATTTCTCCTCAAGAAATCCAAGAAGGGTAGCTGGGTAACACTATTAAGGATGTACTTCCCAGGTTCACGCCACAAACCTATAAAGATTGCTATCTGTAGCAGTCAGTCTCAGACCCACAACTAAGGAATCTCAACCATGTGATCAAAAACTACTTAACTACTTTGGAATTCTCTTTAAATATTTTCACTTTAAAGCCCACCGGTTTCCCCAAGAGATCTGCCACATGCACTATGGAATTCACCCAAGTCCCAAGAGAGGTAGCTGCAAAAAAGGAGTTTTTCTCCTCTCCATCCCCACATCCCCAAGGTCTTGATGCATTTGCAGAGAAGTGGATGCTTTAAAATACAGTGTAAGTGAGCACATTGCTGAAATTGGTACAATACAGCCTAGACAGTTAGTTAGGAAGGAGGCCAAAGGGCCACAGGGCATATATGATGCCTATTGCTTCTCTGAATATCCAGGGTACTTGAAAAATGAAGCCTACCTTTCAGAATGAGAGGCCGAGCTATGAAACCCAGCTCTGCCTTCTACTATGTAATGTAGAACAATTTATTTTCTCCAAGAGTTTCTCCCCTGTAAAGGGGGGCTATCACCTATACCACATGGTTGGGGTGAGGATTAAAAGATCTGCGAAGAGCTTTGCCTTCGCAAAGCTCACAGAGACACAGACTGATATATAGGTATGCCATTTGGTCAAACATACACACATATTAGCACTGAACAAATGCCTCCACTCTGGGGAGTCTAGGAATGGACCAAGCAGAAATGGAACAAAACTAATTGGGCAAGCTGCAGCTGAGAACCACAGAAATGGGAAGCAGAATGAGCAGGAACATGTTCTACATAAGATCACCACAGTGCAGCTCCCTGCTGCACTCAAGTATCAACACCCCTCATTAGGCCTCCTGATCACTTCTTTCTCCAGGTAGGCCAGTTCACAAAGAATATTCTTACTGGACAGAGGTAGGGAAACCAAGGATTCAGTTAACCAAAAAAGAAGATTAAAGGGCCTAGATGAGTCCTGCTGCTTTAATTCTAAACAATGGAGTAGTCAGGCTACTTGAATTCAACTGAGGTTTTAGAGTACGACAGACCTGGATTTAAATCTTGGTTCTGTCATCTACTAGGTGATATGGATTACATTACCTTCTCTATTGTTTTCTCACCTGTAAAATCCCCATCACATACCTAAATTCTCTAACTTAATGCTTCTCCTACTTAGTGGGCCTTCAAATGAAGCCTGCTTTTTATATGACAGTACAGGGAGAAAATTCTAAACAAATCCTGGGGCATTTGATTTAACCAAATCAAAAGCAGCAACTCTCATTCTATCTCTCAAGTTCTTATCTCCCCCAAGGCCAAATCCTTACCCTTAGCCAAAAGGATGGTTGGGCTGCGTAGGCAAGGGTCTTCCTTAGGCCTGCAGAATTAGTAATCTGATAGGCTCAGGCCCTGAGCCAGCTTTTTTCCACTCTGGAGTCAAGTTCTGCCCTACATTTAATTCCATGTAAAAGGTCATCATGCAAAGAAAAGACAGAGGAGACACTTTAACTTACTCTGGACAAGAGAACTTTCAGACTCCTGCCTAGTTTCTAAAGCTTGAGAATGAAAGTAAGGTTCAGAAAGATAAAGCAAGTCCTTTAAGGTCATATAAATGATAAGCAGATGTTTCTATAAAAAGGAAATAGCCTGGGGCCTCCCTGGTGTCACAGGGGTTAAAATCTCAGCTATCAAGTTATCACCAGCCACTGCTGAGTTCAATCCCTGGCCAGGGAGCTGACCCACATGGTGCAGCAGACCTCTGTTTGGCCTAGTGCTTCCCACTGTCTCTGGTGAATCCTCTCACCACCCCCTCCCCCTATATCTCTGGCCAACACCCCAGTTCTTGTATGCATACATAAAAATAAACCTTTAAAAAAAAAATACCCTCTCCTAAAATCAAGCCAAATTCTATGTTCTCTAGGCCTATTCCTCATCAAAGAATCAAGAGGAACCCAGAATAAGCAACTTAAGTACTTGGAATGTGCCACATGCCAAAGTCTCCCAAAAGTACTTCAGAACCACTTCTGTAGTGGTACTTCCATCTATTGAAGTTCACAGGTTTAAAAAAGCCCTTCCCAAGATGCTGGTATCTCCTATGAGCACCAGCTATCCTCATGGCACAAAAGAAATTCAATAAACATTATGAAACGCCTTCGAAAGCAAAAGCCACTAGGTGCCCTAAGCCACTCAGGAGAATTCTAAACTACAAAGACACTACAGAGAAACAGTAAGTTCAAAGGCAGGCCAAACCCTTATCTGGACTAACTTGGCAACAAATAGCTGAATCCATTCAACATAAAATGAACTTTCCTCAGCATGATGGAAACAGTATCACAAGCATGTGGAAAAAGAAATAAAACATACAGTTCCTACCGCAATTGGTGTAACTACCTGTAGGAGACAAGGGTCTCCAAATACCTGGCACACCCTTATCCAGACACTGCCACAGAAGTGAAAACAGAGTGAACAGCTTCACTTCCCTTGGTGCTGACTTCTTAGCATATACAAAATTAGGGAACTGCCTCCTGAGAGTGGATTCACATCTCAGCCCTAGACCTGCTGGCAAAGCACTGCTCTCAGGATAAGAGTAAATGCAGTTCCGTCCTATTTGCAGTTGACAACCATCCTCTCTTTCTAGTCCTGTCTTAATAATTTATACCCAAGCTGGCAGGCAGAGAAAAGCAGAGAACCTCCAATTTGAGAATGCCCCCCCACCACCAGAGAACAGGGTCCAAGATATGGCTCCAGCTTACATGAGCTTTGGTAGCGCTCATTTAATTTTACCTGCTACAATAAACTCCTCCAAAGAAACAGCAACCAAGAATCAATAACCCAAAGACAGAGAGCCTAGATGACTCCCTTTTCCCCCAACCCTCCATCACCTGCACCTGCATCAGCAAATTAAAACCAGGATTTCTCAAAAAAAAAAAAAAAAAAAAAAACACAACAGGATTTCTCAAAAAGGAGAGCAACCGGGGGATTAAACTTGTGTGGTCTTAGTCAGCTTCCTCCTCTGCACAATGGGCCTCCTAGGGCCACGTAACCTATGCAAAGTCTGGTATCTAGTTAGTGAAAGGAACCATCTGCACGGGTCTCCACCACAGCTATCTCAAGAGGCAAAGTTCACTAACGGTCTCTAGTTTCCTCTAGTGCCCCTAACTCCCTGCCCACACCCAGGAAGAAATTAAGGGTCCAGAATGAAGAGAGTAATGACCTCCTACTATAAAGTCTGGCTTTGGTTGCTGTTCCAACTAAGACAGAGGCCCTGACTCAGCTGAACCCAGGCTACTGCGACTTACACGCCAGGACTGAATAAATGATAAATTCCAAAACAAACACAGAACTTCAGAAAACAGTCCCATATCCCAAGACCTCACATGTATGGAAGCAAAAAGCTCCCTAACGTGACAAATTCTAGGGCACTGTGATTAATTCGGAAGAACTAAGTTAAACCCTAAGGAAAGTCAAGAGCCAAATCTGGGCATCGTGGAAAGAGAGTGAAAGTCTGTCTCCTAGTTGTCTGGAGGTGGCAAACCGCCAGTCTGGCAGCCTCCGAACAGCATACAGCATCATCTCCTTCCAACACATGAAGCAAGGAACTTCTTTCTTAAACCTATTTCCCAGTCCCCCTTACAAGAAAATGCAGAGACTACAGCAGATTTTCCCCCAAAAGTGTTCGGCAGTCTGCTATCTCTCAAGAGCTCTTGGTGCAGAAACCTGGGACTCGTCAATAGTCTATTTAAACTACTAGGTCTGGAATTCAGGCCGAGAATCTGCATTTTTAACCATTTGCCCTGGCAAGTTTTACACGAGCTTTGAGGACTGTGCAGTTCTGTAAAAATTATGGTTGCTCAGTCAAGTCAAAGTAATTCTCCCCATAGGCTGCAATCAACCTCTCAGGCTCCATGCATTTTCTAAATACTCAGGTGTTACACTGGCTGACCCAGTTACCACACCACTGCCTCGTGTGCAGGATGGCTTCAATACAACCACCCTCTGGGGGCGGCCTGCAGCTTCCACTTTTAAGCACACCTAGTCTTTGCTCCAAAGGGGGACGGGAAGGGGAGAGCCCACAATCAAACTTTCCTGGCCCATCCTCTTCGAAGATTCCTTTCTATTTTGGCTAGGAGTCAAGTTCCACTCCCACAGATAGGCTAAGGAAAACGGCCGACTTCAGGGCCGGCAGGGATCGTCTTGCTAGGTGAGAACTAGGCAGGCCAGGCACACCGAAAACCTACAATGCGAGACTTCGAGGTGGCAAAGGCTGCCCTCATCTTTCCCCAGCCGGGTGGAGGTGAGAGGTTAAAAAATGCAAGATGTGAGGTACAGATTTAACTTCTCGCCAACTCTCTGCCTCAATGGCTCTTAGTAGCTCCGAGCTAATGCCAAGCTCTGAGCTCTGACCGGATCCCCAAAGACATTGCGGAGAGAAACTTCGCTCCAGATAAGTGGTCCCAGGGTCGAAGGACTCGGGGCCCCCAGCCCTCGGCGGCGGCGCCCAGCACACCAGGCCTGGCATCCCGCCACTCGGCTGAGGGGCTCTCACCTCGGCCCACCCGGCCTTCCAGAGGGTCCTTGCGGAAGTGGATCCCGTGCACGTCCACATGCGCCTCGCCGCCCGCGTTGACGGCCCAAATGACGCTCTCCGGCAGCCCGGCCCCCGCCGAGCCGACCACGCCGAGCCCCGAACCCCGGAGCGCCGGCAGCAGCAGCAGTAGCAGTCGCAGGAGCGCCACGACGGCTCCCTCCACCGCGCGGGCCCCCAGCATGGCGGCCACCACCGCGGGGGCAGCCTCCGCCAACCCTTGTCCTCGGCTGGCCGCCAGGCCGCCCAGGACTCAGATACACAGCACCACGGGCCGCTCCGCCTCAGCCGCCGGAGACATGTCGCTCTCAGGCCTCCTTCTCCTCAGCCACGGGTGCCGCCTCCCACCTCAGGAACAACCTACCCAGCCGCCCAGCCCCCGGCCGCGATGCTATGGCCAATCATAGATCAGCCCTCATTAATTACCCACTACCCCGCCGGGAGACGCCCGCCCATTGGCTAGTAGGCGCGGGAAGGGGCGTGGCTGTTCCCCGGCGCTAGCCCTACCATCAGGCACGAGATGGAGCGCGCGCAGAGGTTGAGAGTTCGGTTGAAGCGATGGTTCAATGCGGAAGTGGCGGGGTGCAGCGCCCGGGCGGCTCTGGGATCCCGCAGCTGACTGGGGAAGGTGGCCGAGGGGGGAAGGTTTAGGATAGGGCGCACTGACACGTCGCCAGCACTTCCGGTGCTCCAGATCTTGGGACTAAATAGGCTCCGGTGGGGGCGTTGCCGACTCTCCCGCCCCCTCATCCTTTCTCAGGGAGAAGCATCCGTGTAAGCTCTAGTAGGAGAAGCCACGGACACGTTTCCGACCTGAGATTCGGTCTTTTTTCCCCGCATGAGCATCCAAGAGAGGCCACATGCCCTGGCCTTCACAGCGAGAGTCCCACGAGGCCAAGACCCCGCCCCCACCCCTTAGCGGGCACGGGGCAGGTGGTAGCGTCCAGACGGCTATCCAATCAGAAGACTCCAACGCAGCGGAAACGCGTGGCCGGTGGGGGAAGGACACCAGGCTACCCGCGTCTCCGTGGCAACGGCCTCAGGCTGGAGGCGGGACTGGGCATTTCCCCGCCCTGGCTAGGGAAGTCTGGGGCTTTGCTGGGTCTGGAGGGCCAAGGCTGTCGGCGCCGACGCCGCCGGCGCGGACGCTGATTCTTAGCGGTCCACCCGGCACTCGCCTGTACTAGCGGTCCCTGCTCCTACGTTTCAGCTAGAGAAACTGAGGCCCACAGCGGGACGGAATGTTGCTGCATGGCAAAAAACCATTTGTTCCACAAATTCTCTGCTACTGGAATTGTCAGATTTAGGAGATAAAATACAGGAAACCCAATAAAATTTGAAATTCAAGTAAACTTTTGAAATATTTATACTAAATGGGACATGTTCATACTAAAAAATGATTCGTTTGTCTAAATTGAATTTTAGCTGGGATTTTTGCATTTTATTTGACAACCCTGAGTACCAGGCAGTGAACTTTGGGAAGCTGTACACAAAAGCACACCCAAGGTCCCACATGATAATCACAGACTGAACTACCCACAACTCAATTATTTTGTTAGAACAAAGATGAACGCCTACAGAGGAACAAAACTGGGTACAAACATGGAGAGTATCAGCAGAGCATTTTAAATGCGCAGGAATTCCTTCCCCAGCCCAAGGGCCGACCCCACAAGGGTAACTTTTGGAGAATCTGTTCCTGATTCCACTTCTTTCCCTCTGTTTTGCAAGGATCTGGCTTCTTCTCAAAAGGCTCTCTGGGGCCCTGCTCTGGGGTTTGTAACCCTACTGTCCTAATAAAACTCATCTTTGAGGGAATCGGACGAGTTGGAGCAGGGGCAGGTTCAAACCAGGCAGGAAGAGATGATGAGCCTGTGTTCCCTCAGGCAGCTGACCTGCAGAGCTGGTCTGGCAGCCACACACAGCACTGCCTCTAGGAGCTCATGTTTATTTCATCCTCTGGGCATCTAGTCCAGGAGAAACTCACAAAAATGGGTTAAACTTTTGAAGAGGCTTCAAAGACCTAATTTTAAGCTTTCCCTCAGTCTCCCAGATCTTTGGTCAATCCCCAGGTGGTGAACAAGACACCTGGCCAAGCCCCATTGGCTCTTCAGATTCCATTCCTGGCTAGAATACATGGACCAAAGAGCCAGGCTTTGCTGTGTTTAGTTTTGTTTGTTATGTTTTAAAGATTTATTTATGTGTACAAGAACTGGAGTACAGGCCAGAGATGTGGAAGGGTGAGAGGATTCACCAGAGTCAGACTGGGGAATAGAACAGGCAGATCTACTGAAATACATTGCTGAGGGGAGCAGTGGGTGAGACAGGAGAGGTCTGCTGTGCCAGGTGGGTCAGCTCCCTGGCCAGGGATCAAACTCTTGCTGCAGTGGCTGCCAATGCTTCATAGTGCAGTGCTTAATAACCCCTTGTGCCACCAGGGAGGTCCACCAGGCTTAATTTTTTTAAGATGCAGCGAAGTGCTTATGGATTGGGTCACCTCTTAGATAAAACAGAAGTTCTAAGACTCAGAGGCATGATAAGCTTGGGATTTGAGTTGAACTGCCTGGGTTTCAAGCCATTATCCCCTATGAACTTATTCTGTATTCTTAGGCAAGTGACGTATCTCTGTGAGTTTCAATTTCCTCAATGAAAGAAATAATAGTTCCTCCTTCAGAGGGTAGATATGAGGACTAAAGAAGGTAAGGTGGCAATTCCACCTGCGAAAAATTGACATCACTGAAGCCATTTAAAATATAGCTGAAGTAGACCACAACTGAAAAGGCTGTTTCACTGTCCTCTTTAAATTGGACTACAGCCCTGGACTGGGCTGAATAGGCAACATTCCAAGAAGTCAGCAAAAACAAGAATAGTCTGTTTGAAAGAACTGATAAAGTGAATTTTTGGCTACTTTTACCAGCCTCCACCTGGTCATTACCTCATCTTTCCTTTCTCTTTCTATAAAATCCCTAACCTTTGTTCCACCTCTAGACATGTTTTGGGTTTCTGCCTAAATCTTTGTACCCCACATTGTCATTCTCTGCTATTATCAAATAAACACATTTTAGCTTACTCACCCTGCTGTTCTTTTTTTTTTTTTTTTAAAGATTTACTTATTTGGGCTTCCCTGTTGACACACAGGGTTAAGTCACAGCACTATGAAGCAATCCACAGCCTCTACAGCAAGAGTTCCATTCCCAGCCAGCCATGGAGTGAGGTCTGGCACTGCAGACCTCTCCTGTTACACCCGCTGCTCCCCTCAGCAGCAATTTTCAGTCAGTCTGCTTGTTCTGCTCCCCATTCTGTCTCTGGTGAATCCTCTCTCTCTCTCTCTCTCTCTCTCTCTCTCTCTCTCACACACACACACACACACACACACACACAAACCCCTACCCCCTCACTGCTAGTCTGTACCCCAGTTGTATGCATAAATAAATCTTTTTAAAAAATTAAAATAAAGATTTACTTATTTATGCATACAAGAACTGGGGTATAAGCCAGAGCTGTGGAGGGGTGGGGGGGTGGGCAGGGTGAGAAAATTCACCAAAGACAAAGTGTGTAGCAAAATAGGTAGATCTACTGAAATACACTAAGGGGAGAAGGGTGTGAGACAGGAGAGCTCTGCTGTGCCATGTGCGTTAGCTCCCTGGTTGGGGATTGAACTCATGTCACAGTGGCTGGTGATAGCTTGATAGCACTGTGTCTTTAATCCCTGAGCCACTAGGGATGCCCCCTTGCTGTTTTCTTATTGATGTTGCCAACTATGTGATGTTCTAGAACAGGCAAAACTATGGAGACAACAAAAAGATAAGTGGTTACCAGGGCTTGTCAGGGGAAGGAGGGGTGAATAGGTATTGGAGAGAGGATTTTTAGGGCAGTGGAACTGATGAAAGTTACCAGTAGAAAAGTTGGAAAGGAGGCACCACCAGATCAGAAACCTGATTCACAACAATGATCTGGAGGTGGGGGTAGAAGTGATTAAAATAGTAGTTAAACTATGAAATGAAGAATTCTTAGGCACTAACTACTATAGCAAGTATCAGACCACCACAGAGTATCACAAGTAAGGGGCATACCAGAGGTAGGGATATGGCAACTGAATGCCATTGTAAAGAATCACTGGTCCCTACAAAGCAAACTAGTTATACCCTAGAAGTAATTAAGTTAACAAAAGTTAACAACTACACAATAATGTGCCCCTCCCAAAGAGAAGACTATAGCAAAGCAATTTCTGCCCTGGCGAGGGGCAGCCCTCCTGCCCGCCTGTGACTGTGCTGGAGCTTCTCTTCACCAACCTTCTCTCTTTGCAAAGCAGGAGAGGCAGCTCCTCCCAAGGCTGCCCGCCTGTGCCTGTGCAGGCCTCTCTTTCAGCAAACCCGTCCCTTTCAGGGGCAGCTCCTGCCTTCCTGTGTCCGTGTCCATGTCCTTTACCCGTCCCTGCCTTTTATAAACCTGCCCTTCTAGATAAAACTAAAGCCTGTCTCATGAGGAAACTCTTCTGGGAAAAGGGAGCTCTGGTGAGTTTTCCAAGTTAACCCACTCTCTGAACCCAGTTATCTCCAAAATCGACTTCAAAACTACTCTGTATGCTAGATACTGTACTAGTGAAGCACACGTATCCGTATGACAGTATCCACATTATCCATTTGTCCAAACCCAGAGCGTACAACTCCAGGAGCGAATCCGAATGTAAAGTGAGCCTTTAGGTGACAACGGTGTGCCACTGGCAGTTCATCAGCACTAATAAATTTCCCACGCTGGCGGGGGGTGGGGTGGGGTGGGTGTCTCAGTAGGTATGAGAAATTTATGAACCGTCATCTCCATTTTGCTGTGAACTTAAAACTACTCTAAAGAAGAAAATCTATTTTTGAAAAATTACTTCAAGTCCTCCAGAACCTTCTTAGGATGGAGGACTTGCCCTCTGTGGAGTGAAGGGAACTGAGACTTCAGGGTCTGATGAAACTGGCTCAGTTCCTTTCACTGCAGCTTCCCAGCAAGTCTCTCCCCTCCTCTCTAACCACTCTCTCCTAAAATGCTGATATCTAACAATAGTTGTCAGGATTAAGTGAGATAGTTTAAAAGTGGACATTGGGGGCCTCCCTGGTGGTCTAGGAACTAAGTCTCAGCTCCATCACTACCAAGGCCTAAGTTAGATCCCCAGTCCCAGTTGTGGTGCCCAGTAGATCTCTCCTGTCTCACTCCGCCTCCCCCCCTCCTCCTCCTCAGCAGTATGTTTCAGTGGCTCCACCTGTTCTCCCCACTCTGTCTCTGGTGACTCCTCTCACTCCCTGAACCTCTGGTCTATACCCCCCAGTTCTTGAATGCATGAACAAATGAAAAATAAATAAATCTTTATTTTTTTAAAGATTTATTTATTTATGCATACAAGCACTGGGGTACAGGCCAGAGGTGTGGGGGGGGGTGAGAGGATTCACCACAGACAGAGCAGGGAGCAGAACAGGCAGATCAACCTAAGTACACTGCTGAGGGGAGCAGCGGGCACAGCAGGAGAGGTCTGCCGCACCATGTGGGTCCCCTCCCTGGCCGGCAGCAGGGATCAAACTCGTACTGCAGTGGCTGAGGTTTGCTTCGTAGTGCATTGCTTAACCCACTGCGCCACCAGGGAGGCCCCTAAATAAATCTTTTAAAAAAAATTGGGTGCTAGTTTTTATGTTCTGCTTGTGGAAGAAAGATACATGTTTTGTGGCAATGCAGGCAACCCAGAAGAGAAATTTTTTTTAAGATTTATTTATTTATGCATACAAGGTCTGGGGTACAGGTCAGAGGTGTAGGGGTGAGAGGAGTCACAGAGACAGAATGGGGAGCAGAACAGGTAGATCCACTGAAACACACTGCTGAGGGGAGCAGTGAGAGAGACAGGAGAGGTCTGCTGTGCCATGTGGGTCACCTTCCTGGCTGGGGATTGAACTCATGCTACAGTGGCTGTGGACAGCTTCATAGTGCTGCACCTCAACCCCTTGCATCACCAGGGAGGCACCAGAAGATAATTTTTTAATTATTTATTTATATATGCAAGAACTGGGGTACAGGCCAGAGGCACATGGGGTGAAATGATTCACCAGAGACAGAGCAGGGAACAGAACGGGCAGATCAGCTGAAATACACTACTGATGGGGACATAGGGAGAGGCAGGAAGAGGTCCACTGCACCATGTGGGTCACCTCCCTGGCTGGGGACCGAACTGGTGCTAAGGTGTGGTGCTTAACCCCTTGCACCATGAGGGAGGCCCCCAGAAGACAATTTTTTAAAAAATTAGATTCACCATCCCAAACTGGAAAAAGACATGGTAACTCAGGCCCTTATGGAGCAAGTTCTCAATAGCTACTGGTTCCCATACCATCTCCAATCACAACCAATAAAGAAGTTAGGAAAGTCAAGTGTCCCCATTTTGCAGAGGAGCAACTAAAGTTCAAAAAGTTTAAGCGACTTGCCCATAAAACAAAAACCAGAACCTCTCCAGTGGCCTAGGGGTTAAGTCTCAGTGCTTAACTGTGGCATGCCACTGTGGCATGAGTTCGATCCCCGGCCAGGGAGCTGACCCACACATGGCACAGCAGACCTCTCCTGTCTCACCCGCTGCTCCTCTTAGCAGTGTATTTCGGTAAATTAGCCTGTTCTGCTCCCCAATCTGTCTATGGTGAATCCTCTCACTGAACTTCTGGCCTACACCCCAGCTCTTATATGCATAAATAAATAAAATAAATCTTTAAAAACAAAAATGCAGTATTTGGCTTCTACACTACCACTTTTCCTCTGAGCCAGGCTACTTCTCAGACACTGCTTAGTGCAAATCATAGCTCCATCATTCATCACTATGTAACTTGAGGTAAGTGAGTTCACCTCTCTAATCCTCAATTTCTTCACTGTGCAATGGAGAGAATCATTGCATGGAGCTCAGAGGCTTGTGAGAAACAAAAAACCGTATTTTAAACAAGGAAAATAAAAGGACGTTTCAAAAGCCAGCTTTGGGGGAACTTTGAGCCCATAGCTAAGGATTCAAATAAATATGTATGTTTAGAGGCATTGAATCTGTTATAGGGCAAGATGAGGGGCACCCCACAACCCCCAAACCTGCCCACTCTAAAGAGGTTCTGTCATCTGCCACATCAAGACAAAATATACCCCAGTGTGCAAGACCCTTAATGGAAAGGAACTTTAATATAATTAGTGTGCAACAAAGAAAAGACAAGGAATTTAGTTTTCAAATCAAGCACCCAAAGTTACCAATCCCCTCATGGGTAAATGTCCAACCAAACAGGGTTGACCCAAAGTAGGGCCACTGAAGCCTGAAGTCTCAGGCCTTCGGTGCTTAATGCACAGCATCAAGGCCACAAGTCTAAGACACCTCCTATAGGAACCTGTAGGAAAAGGGCAGAAGGGTCCAGCAGGTCTGAGACAGAAGGAGCAAAATTAAAATCAAGATAAATGCTGCCATGGTTAACCTCCCCACGGGTCTCTCACCCACATCTGTTCCAACCAGTCCAAGACCAAGAAGCAAGTGCAACTTCTTCAAGTGTCTCTCTGCTCCATGTGCCTCTTCCAGGTCTCCTTGTTCTCTCCAAGCTGTTTCCTTCCTTCTCAGGTCTCCAGCTTCTTGCTCTCACTCCTCAGCTCCACCCTTGGTTGGGTGGGGCAAGGAACTGGAACCTCCCCTTTCCTGGGGGGACCACCCTATTACCCAGAGGTCAAAGCCTAACTCCACTTCTCAGAACTGTGTATCCTTGGGACAGTCATTTCTCCTGTCTGGGCATGTTTCTGCCTGTGTTAAATGGACAGAAAAAGAAGACCCAGCAGGGAAGGGAGTTAGGAGCCTTTAACGAGCACCTGCTATAGTTTTAGGTGCTTAATGCATAGCACTGGCCACATAAGAAGAAGTAATTATGACAGATAATGAAGGTAATTTGATAAATAGAAAAACCTTGGTGAAGTGATCGGGGGAAGGCTTGGGGAAACCCTTCACCCAGGAGGGTGGGAGAAGACAAAGGGATCCAGAGTTCAAAAGTGGAAAATGGAACAACTGTGGTCCCCAGGGGCAGTGTCTCCTCCACTCACAACACTGAAAAGGGATGTGTCTTCCTGTACAGATAAGGATCAGAAGAACAAAGCATGCTATTAATTAAGTCTTGCCTATTTTAAGTTTATGGAATATCCCCCCTCCCTTAAAGATAAGCTCAAGATAAAAGTTCAAAAGGTAAACACTAGGAGAAGGTGGGGGCCAGCCCTGCCTTCTGCTCAGCTCTCCCTGCCAGCCCTTGTACTTGGAGGTGGGTGGTCCATTGCCAAAGCCAAGGGTCCCCGCCCGGGCCTCTAGTAGTCAGCCAGCAGGGGGACCAGAGGCATCCTAAGAGAGTTGTGGAGCTAGGACCCAGTAGGCAGCTTGAGCAAAACTTCGCAGAGAGGAAAAATAGGCTTGACTTCTCTTCCCCCAAGAGGATGTGAGTCACAGGGAAAAAGCCAGTCAGACCTAGGGTTCCTAGGACAAGGACAGAAAAAGCAGGCACCTTCCCATCTGGGTGGCCTTGAACAAGTTGCTTCCTCTCTGCACCTTAGTTTCCTTACCTATAAATGAAGTGATGGTAACTTTCAGTCTCCGAGGGTCAGGATGAGGATTATGTAGATTATATATTCCACAGCCACTGTAAGCACTCCATATACATTAGCTATTCTTATCTCCTTGATAATATCTCCCACCCTTTTCATTATAGTAAGGACACCACTTTTAGACTTGGGAAACTGAGGGACAGTCTTTGTTACCTAGGTGTATGTTACATAGGTGTCTGTTACATAGGTGTATGTTTGGCAACTCACATCCCCTCTTTGAAGCTCAGTTTCCTCATCTGTAAAATGGGATGGTGGTAAAGATGGAATGAGACGATGAATAAGAGAGACTTAACGCATCCCCAACAATACCACATGAATAAATTAAGCAACTACTTTATCCTTTTCACTCACTCTTCCCTGGAGGTGGGCAAATTAGGGAAGCAACAAGAAGAAACAGGACAGCTAGCACTGGCTTATCAAACTGTAAACAGTCTGTTGACTCATCAATTGTCCTTTAGCTCGTGGTTACAGAGGGAGTTCTGAGGTCAGGAGAGCCAGGAGGGTCTGAGGGTCCGAGGGTTGGGACCTGGAGCCCTTACTGCCCCTGAGGACAACCATCACAAACGACAGCCACCCTGCAGGAGTTAAAGTCTCAGCACTATGAAGCTGTCCGCAGCCACTGCACATACGTTTGATCCCCAGCCAGGGAGTTGACCCACATGGTGCAGCAGACCTGTCCTGCCTCACCCACTGCTCCCCTCAGCAGTATGTTTCAGTCGATCTGCCTGTTCTGCTCCCCACTCTGTCTCTGGTGAATCCTCTCACCCCTTGCACTTGTAAGCATAAATAAATCTTTAAAAAGAAAGAAAGAAATGAGAGGGATCCAGGTAGACAGAGAGTTCAAGGAAAACAATTCCAGGCAGAGGAAACAGCATGTGTGAGGCCTTGACCTAGGACCTCTACTAGACATGCATGGATTACTTCTTCACAAATACATACCAAGTAAATGCAATGGTTAGAAACAAATAATAAGGCTCAAAGAGGAAAAGGGACTGTCTGAAGATATCCACCTTATCCACACACTTCCCTTAACTCCAGTGAGGCACAGAACTGGGAAGAGAACCCACTTCATGTGACCACCAAAGTCTATGCCTCAGTCATCTCTCTAGGAAAGACAGGCATCAGCAAAAGCATGACAGCAGGCGGCAGTCACCTCCAAAGGGGTGAACGGATAGCCTGGCCCTTCACCCCGTTGGTATAGGGATGTTTTCCTGTAACCTGAGTCCCAGGCACAGCTGAGAGGATCCAGGTCACCTTGCTGGACCATACAGAGAAGCCATTCATTCCCTGATCATTGAGCCAGATCCCAGATTTAAGCTGTGATTATCTTGTCAATTGTCACTGTGAGAGGTTCCACCACAGTCATTAAAGAATGTCCCGGCTGGCTCTCCCTTTTCCTTTACTTGAAAGGGAATCATGGAGGCATGAAGACACAAGGGAGAGAGGAGTAGGGAAGTGGGGGATGACAATGCAATAATGATACTAGCAAAAACTGTTAGACTGCTTACTGGGTGCCAGGCACTGTTCTGAAGCCTTCAATTATACTAATTGCTTAATCTTCAAATCTTATAATATCATCCCTGTTTTACAGATGAGCAAACTGACACCCAGAGGGTCTCATAACTTACCTGTGATGACAATAGCTAATAAGAGGCAGAGCTGGGATTCAAACCCAGATAGCTGGCTCCTGAGCCCATATATAGTTTTTAACCCTTTTACTGTAAAGATGGAGCTAGGGGGTGTTCTTCCATTATGGAATAGAATGCCTGGTTTTGGGCTTTTTGACTGCGTTGGTACTGGGAAGCTTTCCTGCTTCCTCAATTGCCCCAAGATTTGCTCCACCTTCTGGACAGATCTGTCCCCAAGGCAAGGCTTGTGTGAGCACCAGGATTTCCACTGCCTGGGCCTGGGGCACACAAGAAGGCAGCTCCTCAGAGGCCCCACCTGAGGCTCTCCACACTGCAGGGTCTGCTGTGGGATTCCCCCAACCTGCCCTCTCTGTTTCCTCCTTCACCCAGTACACTAGGGAGCTGGGATTGTGCCTCCTTTCCCAAAGCAGCCATGCACTCCCTCACCTCCAAGCTGTTCACTCAGCCAGAAACTCAGTCTCCCACCTCCTCCAATCAGTTGATCCTTCAGATCCTAGCCAATCTGTCCTTTTCACCTCACCCTGACCCGGTCAGGTTGGACTGGGTACTTTTCATGTACCCTCATCGTTCTTAATCTCATAAATAACCTAGTAAGTAGCACGTCTCCCCTATCTACTCTAGTCTGTTTTTTTACCTGTTCCCCTACTGGAGTCTGAGCTCCTTGAGGACAGGAACCCTCACACATAGTAAGTGCTCAATAAGTATCAATTGTGTACATGCATAAGGAAATAAATTAGACTTACAAGTCACATGGAGACAAATACAGGTTCAAGTTAAGCTCCTTTCAGGTGTTGAGCACTCCTCTAAGACAACACACCCAGAACACACCACCAGGGGAGTATTAAAGCCGTGGTGAGGGCCAGAGCTGAGTTGGTACAGGAACAGGCAAGGCCTCAGGTGGGCCTCTCAGGGCATCGAGCCAAGATCTTAGTCTCAGAATTGGATTATTAGAGTGAATTGGAGTTCCCAGCCCCCTGGCCCCAGGGACATGGGGATTACCCAGGCTTCAGGCCAGCGCCCAGAGTCCTTCCCACATTCTCTGCCAAGCCTGAGAACAAGGCTCCTCCCTCTGTGTAGCATATGGGCAGGGGATTCTCCATCCACCTCCCAGTTCTAGTCTTTGGCTCCGCAGCCTCCCCACTTGCCCCCCAAGCCTGGAAGCACACCTGCCTCCCATGCACCTGAGTTTTATAGCCATGTTATTAAATTGTGGTTTCCAGATTGGCAGGCATCCGCATCCCCTGGAAGTTTGTTAGAGATGACAATTCAAGACCTCCTCCCACAATACTAAATCAGAATTACCAGGGTGCAACCCAGATTTGTGGCTTAACAAAAGCACCAGGTGATTCTCATATGCAAATTAAAATTTGAGACCCACTGACCTGGAGTACATGGGCCCTCCCACGCCACTGTCTGATGATGCCCCAAGCCTGCCAAAAATACTGGGCAATGTCTGTCTATAAACTTCTCTCTCTGGTCTCCCTTCACTTATAGAAATTAATCACAGTGATTATAGTGGAGCCCATTTAATCTCATCACATTGCACAATTCCACTGCACTCTCCACTGAGTTTGGGGAATAGCGGCCCCTGGAGGTGTGCAAGGCACCCAAGAGCATTTTACCATTCCCGTGTGATGCAGGAAGAAACTGAGCTTCAGAGAGGGGACATGACCAACCCAAAGTCACATAGCAAGTAAACCCAGAATCTAACTAGTCTACCATCCTGCTTCTCCCTCAACAGAGAGGATGACAGCTGCTTCCACATCTGTCCCTCACACACACTGGGATTCCCTCCAGGGCAAAAACCTTGTCATCACTTCTTCAGGTGCACCTGTTCTGACCTCCCCAGAGAAACCCAGGCCTCTTTTCACCCTCTTGAAGTTCCCCTGTGTTTCTTCAGTAGCAGTACCACAATTTACAAGCATATGTGGATGTGATTATTTCACATCTGCCTCCCTGACCAGGAAGAAAGCGCCAGAAGACAGGAAGCAGGGCAGAGCCTGCCCAGGGCTTAGCCAATGTCCATTTTTCTTATTGATTTTGTTTGGGACAGCCAGGTGACCAGTTAAATTGTGTCTCCTTTGAGTTAGAGGTACCGGGTTCTGGCTTCTTCGACGATAGTAGAAGCGGCGGGTTCTGTAACGGGCACTCAATAAATGCATGTTGAATGCAGGGGCGGTCAGCCAGTTATGGGCGTGTGGCTGGTATTCAGGAAATGTGTCATCTACCCAAGCCCAAGAAACAAAGACCCCCCACTGCAGCCTTTCCCTTGGAAACATTTTTATTGGTTCTGAGATACCAGGGCTGAGGTGAGCTGGGGGCGGGCAGAGAGCTAAGGAGAGAGAGGCTTTGCCCCAGGGCACACATGCTGTGTGGGGTCTGCTGGCGGGCTCCCTGGCCCACCCAGCCAGCAGTGGCTGGGTCCATGGCACTTGGCGCCTGGCATAACCTCTGCCGGCTTGGCACGGTGGCCTCTTCATCGGCGGGCGCCCCCCTTCCAGTTGCAGGAGTTGAGTCTTTCACAGTGCGGAGGAGTGGGAGTCCAGGGTGGGCACCTCCCCGGGGTGCAGGCAGGCCCCCTCCACCAGTACATCCTGGGCTCTCGGCATCTCCGGCAGGGTGAGGTGAGCCCCGGCTCCTCTTCTCCCTGCCTGTGGGAGCTTGGCAGTCCTGGAGGGGCCCTCGTGGCTCAGCGGGACATCATTCGGACAAATTCTGGAAGGGGGCAGGGGTGAGGGGAAGGCAGTAGTCAGGGCCCAGCTCCGGACACTACCTCCAAATCACCCTAAGGTCTGTGGGCCCCTCTCCCACCTCTGATCAGCCCCTTCAGTCCATTCTCAACGTAGCACTTAGCACCAGCTTCCTAAACTGCATACTAACCCTCTCAAAGCTTCCACAGCTCCCCAGTGGAAAATGCCCAATATCCAACCATGGTCTTATGGTGCTCCCTGTCAGTCCCAGCTGACAGCTCCAGCCTCACAGCCTACCTCTGCTCCAGCTACACACATCCTTCTTTCCTGGCTCAGGTGATTCTCTCTCTCTCTCTCTCTCTTTCTTTCTCTCTCTCTCTCTCCCTTCCCTCCACTCCCCCACCACCTCCATCTTTCCCTCATACCTCTCAGTTTTCCTGAAACTTGTTTTCTCTGTATTATTTTTCTCAACTAGACCATTTTTTAGAGCACTTTTTACAGCAAAAGTGAGTAGAAAGCAGAATCACCATACACCCCACCAAACACACACAACCTCCCCCTCCATTGACATCCCCCTCAGAGCAGGACATTTGATATAATCAGTGAACCTCTACTGACGCATCATTGCCCAGAAGCTTAGGTCACATCAGGGCCATTTGTGATGGCGTCCACTCTGTGAGTCTGAACAAATGGATGATGATATGAACCCACGTCACAGTGACGTGCTGAGTGCCTTCACTGCCCTAAATGTCCTCTGTGCCCTGCCTACTCAGCCCTCCCTCCCTCAGCTCCTGGTAAATACTGATCTTATTACTATCACCATAGTGCTGCCTTCTCCAGAAAGCAGTCTTTTCAGACTGGTTTCTTTACCTAGGGATACACATTTAAGCTTCCTCTGTGTCTTTTCATGGCCTGACAGCTCATTTCTTTTTAATGCTGAATATTATCCCACTGTCTGGGTGGACCATCGTTTATTTATCCATTCACCTACTGAAGGGCATTTCCATTGTTTACAACTGCTGTAGATACCCTCGTGGGGGCTTCTCTGTGGAGGTTAAGTTTCCGCTAATTTCGGTAAATACTCCTTCCTTCATTTCTGCCTGTGGCTTCTCGTCTTCTCTAAGAGCTCTACTAACTAACGGGTAAGCTCCTCCTGAAAGCCTTCCTCACACGCCTCCCGCTGGGCACAGGTGTCCCCTCTAGAGAACACCCCGTTGTTCTTCCCCCAACATAGTACAGACAACAACGATGGCTCCTGGGTTCTTGCTGGGCTCCTCTAGGCAGGGATCAGGTCTCAGCACACAGTGGGTCTACAACACAGGCTGATAGAATGAGCAGAGGGTGCCCAGATTTCAGGGAACAGCTATCCCCTGGGGGAGGCACTACTTGGACCCAGGGTCCTTAAAGACACTCTTCTCCCCGAGGCCAACTACTCCCCAGGAAGGGCTTCCCCGTCTTTGTGTCCAGACACACTCACAGTCTGCCCCATGCTTATCTTATCTTTCTGCTGCGAATGCGTGTTCCTGGTATGCAGAATCAGTATTTTCTGTATGCCCAGTTTCCCACAGAGCTGCAAACAGTCTCTTCTACAGTGTTACGGACTTGATGGTTGTGGCTCAGGTCTGGATTTATGACTCAGCTCTGACCTTAAGAGTTAGGCAGGGAGGCCTCCCTGGTGGCACAAGGGGTTAAGTCACAGTACTATGAAGCTATCCACAGCCACTGCAGCACAAGTTCGATTCCTGGCCAGGGAGGTGACCCACATGACACAGCAGACCTCTCCTGTCAGCCACTGCTTCCCTCAGCAGTGTTTTTCAGTCAGTCTGCCTGTTTTGCTACCCACTCTGTCCCTGGTGAATCCTCTCACCTCCCATACCTCTGGCCTATATCTCAGTTCTTGTATGCATAAATAAATAAATCTGGAAAAAAATAGAAGAGGTAGGCAAATCTCCAGCAAGTTATAGTACTTCTCTGAGCCTCGGTTTCCTCATTTGTAATGTCATGTGAGAATCAAGTGAGAAATGTTACTTAGCACAATGACTAGCACATAGAAGCATAGAATAATAAATGATAACCATTATGATTATTATTGACTATTTAAACATTTTACTGAGTAGGGCATCCCTGGTGGTGAAGGGGTTGAGCACCATACTGTGAGGCATCTGCAGCCACTGCGGCACAGGTTCGATCCCCCGCCAGGGAGGTGACCCACATGGCTCAGCAGACCTCTCTTGCCTCGCCCGCTGCTCCCCTCAGCAGTGTATTTCAGTCAGTCTACCTGTTCTGCGCCCCAGTCTGTCTCTGGTGAATCCTCTCACCATCTCTAGCCATACCCCAGTTCTTATATGAATAAAAAAATAAATCTTTTAAAAAAAATTTTACAGAGTATTAGCCATGTGCTAGAGTTATATGGGAAATGTAGACAAAAAGAAAACATGGTTCCTCTTTTCGAAAACTTCAGTTGGGAGGAGAGGCAACTATAATTAGTAGTTAGTAGTTAAGAGACTATGAAAAATGAGGGAGAGGTGTTATGAAAGCACCCCCCAAAAGAGGAAGTTCAGGTTGGAGACTCAGAGAAGTTTTGTAGGATGTGGCCCCACAGCTGTGTCTCAAAGGATAGACTTTAACCCAAAAGGGAATATGCTGAGCAAAAAACCAGCATTTTCAGAGGAGTCTAACAAGTTCATGGAACAGAAGTGTTTGGTATTCCTTTAAGGCAGAGTGTGAGTGAAGGAGGTTAGGAGTAGTGAATGAGAGGGTGAGCTGGGGTGGAACTTAGGGTGCCTCAGTGTCAAATTAAGGCATGTGGTGTTCAGAAGTTACCTATCATGGTGGATGCATGAGTAGGTGAGCAGACAGATGGGCAGAGATGAGTGGAGGCAAATGGACACATGGACGGATGGATGGGTGGGTAGATGGACATAGAAGGAGATATGATTGGACAGACAGAGATCAGTGAAAGTATATGTAGAAGTATGGGCAGATGTAAATATTTAGAAGAATAGGTACAAGGAGAGCTGGAGAGATGTACATGGGCATATAGATAAGTACATGGATAAACAGTTGCATGAATTATTACTTAGAGATGGATAAAAAGAAAATGGGCCGATGAAGAGATGGATGTATGAACAGAGGGAGAAACAGGTATGGACAGATGAACAGATGCATGCACAGATAGATGGATGGGTGAGTACAAGAACAAGGGGGGATTAGAGGAGCATATGGATGAAAGGATAGGAGAGAGGCAGGCAGGGGAAAGGAAAGTTGGAATGGATTGATGGTTGCAAGATGGATACACAGTTGCAGAGCTCTGTGGGTGGCCCCACCTACCTTCAAAATCCACTCTTCCATCCCCATTGAGGTCCACATCTCGGATAATTTCCTCTATGTCTCGGTGTCCCACCTGATGACCCAGGAGTTTCCTCATGGCCTCTCGCAACTCACTGGTGCTTATTTCTCCATCACCATTGGTATCAAACTAGGAAGGCAGGAAGGAGGGAGAGGTAGCTACAACATGGAGACTGTCAGGTGTTGATCCCAAGGTTGAGTCCCTTCTCCAGAGTCATTGCCCCCCTTCCCCAGAGACTCTTCTTTGTCTAAGCTCCTTCCCCTGGTCTGGGATCCAGGGCTCAGGTTTCTTTTCAAGTAAGCACCTGGAATTGGTATTCTAGCAACCTACTGACCCCTGCCTACCCACTGTCCCTCACTCACCTCTCGGAATGCATCTCGCAGTTCCTTTACTCCAATCATATCTGCCGTCTCAGCCAGGAGTTTGGGACCCATTAACTCCACAAAGTCATCAAAATCCACATGGCCACCCACTGGGGACAGAGGAGTGGGCTCAGTCATCCATTTAACCATTACCCATCTCCAACTAGGGCGCACAGGGAGCCACGAACCCCTCCTTGAGCCACTCAGTGCCAGGTACAGGATTTAACCAAAGGCTGGACCAGGGAAAGGTGGTTGTCAAAGAATGGCTCAGGCGCTCAGCCCGAGTCTAAATAAGGGAACAAGCCTGGGAGAGCATAGAGGTAGCTATAGATAAGAGAAAGAAACGTTAGATCACAGAGGCAAGCAAGGAATTTCAGAGACAGAGACATGCAGGCAGAAAGGCAGAGAGAGCAGAAGTCCCAGGTGCTGCCCCGTCTTACTCTTGTGACAGGGAAGCGACTGGTCCTCAGAGGTAGAAGAACTGGAGAACTCACAGCCACCCACTGACCTTCCCACAACCACTTGCAGCCAGCCAATCCCCAGGCTGATGGTTTGGGGGATAAGCCCCAGCAGAGAGGTGAGGGCTGGAGGATGATTGGGAGGTGGACACGCACACCAACTCCTGGGCTCCCCAGCACAATGAGACTCCCGTTACCCAGGGTGGATGCAGGTGAGGAAAGCCTTGGTTGTTCTCTTTGCTGCCTCACTTCCTCACTCCCTACGAAATCTTTCCTCCACTCATCGAATAAACTACTAGCACTCCAATCCTCCTCCAGGACTTGCTTGTTGAAGCCCAAACTAAGTCAGAGAAAGACACAGTAATTACAGCCTCCCTCTGTCCATCCCACACTGTGTGCCAGGTATTGGGCTTTTGCAGCTATTCCTCATTTACTTCCTATTCTTTGCTCCCCTATTACAAGCCCCATTTTACAGGTAAGGAGACAGGCAAGTGGTTCGCCAAGGGTCACAGAGCGGGGGAGAGGTGGGCCCAGGACGCGAACCTAGACCTGTCTGACTGCAGATCTCGAGGCCAGCGGGGAGGGGAGAGGTGCCGGGCAGAGGGACTCACGGTTCATGTTGATCTGCTGGGACAGCTCGATGAGCTCCATTTCGGTGGGCATGTAGCCCATGGTGCGCATGCAGTTGCCCAGGTCCCGACAGTTGATATAGCCGTCCTTGTCCTTGTCAAATTCTCTGAAGGCCTCCCTGAGCTCTGAGGGCAAAGAACAAAGGTGGGCAAGATGGGAGCGGGGCGGGGGGGGGGGCGGTGACGGGGGTGCGCTGCAGGTCTCTGGGAGCAAAGCCAGCCCAAGGCCCCAGAGCTGCCCAGGACTGTGTGTTCCTCTGGCACAGTGCCCTGCCCTGGGTCCCACCCGAGAGGCCGAGGTATCTCTGCCTTTCTTCCAATCAGAGATCAGTGTCCCTTCTGGAACCGTTGAACAATCCTTTTCCCTTAAGAGACCAGATCTTACCTTCAATCTCCTCTGGCCGCAGTGATCTGTCCTAAAACAAGAAAACAAGTCCTGTTAGCAGCTGCGAAGGGCCTGGTGGTTCAAACGCCTGCCCGTGGCAGCAGGCACTGGTCAGGAGGGGACAGGGCTGCAGCAGGGGCTTGCTGGATCATGTCCTCGAGGGAAAAAGATGTGGCCTCATTTCTCCCACCGACATAGGAGATGCCCAGGAACCCAAGATCCCCATCCAAGCTGGGCACAGAAACCCTGCACTCCCAGGCCCTGATTCCAGACAAAAGAGTGCCAGGAGGCAGCACTGGTTCAGGGGCAAAAACCTGTAAATAAAACAGGGTCAGCAGATCACAAGAGAGAAGAGAGAACCATTCAATGAAACCAGGACAAGCAGGGAGAAGAAGGGCTGGGAGAGAGAGAGCACAAGGCCAAGATAGGCAGCCCAAGAGGGAGGAAGAAGACAAGAAGTCAAGAGTGTCCAGCAGGACTAGGTCAGAACTGGTCTGTGCCCTGCTTAGTGGGCAGCGCCCCCAGCTTCTTGACCCCCCACCCTATACTTGGCCCTCCTATAGGACAAAGCATAGGACCTTGGGGGCCATCCATGCTGCTGGTGGCTGCCAGGGTCCAAAAGACAAGTCTTCAGTCTCGAGCAGCTCCCGGGTCTCCTTGTGGAGTCAAGGAAGCCTGGGTCTAGGCATGAGAACAGATGGCAAAGGGTTCCACAGAGCTGTCCCAGAGAGCGTGGGCAGACCCCAGGTGGGAAGGTGCCAGCCTCCCCAGGTCTGTCCACACAGACAGGCCTGGAATGGATCCGGGTGCCCATGTGGTCCTGCTTAGTAGGCTCCAAAACTGGTTCAGAGGGCTCATCCTCCCCCAAGTGCTGCAGCTTTCTGCCTCTAGGCAGGAGAACAGAGGCAGGCGGTGTCCGGCCTGAGGAAGTACACCCCAGGTGTGGGCACCACCTGTCACAAATACAGACATGCGGGCTCGCAGCAGTGAGCGTGAGCCACCCCACTGTGCACACAGGCTGTTCTCGCCAGGGGCTGGGGTGGGCACGCAGCTGCTGTCCATCCACGCTCCCCTAGCCCAGGGCAGAGGGCACGGGAAATCTGAGTGTCAGCTAGAAAGGGATGATCGAGCAACATCCAGTCGGACAACCAGGACACCTAGCACTCGGAAGTGGCTACACAGGGCAGGGCAGTGCTGAGCACGTGCTGAGCTTGGCATGGCCAGGTCGTCAGCTACCAGGCGTGCAGGCAGCATTTCTAGTGGAGGGTAGGGGTCACTGAAGGTAGAGACCCCGAGATAACAGTGCTGACTTCTACTTTAAAAGCCTGTTACGATGCTCAGAGAAAGCATTGTCATGCCGTTCCTAGTCAGGCTGGGATGGTGGGTAACCAGAGGGATGCTTCTTTGCAATGTCCACTACCCCAGTCAGTGCAAGTGAGTGAATCAGGAGCATGCAGAATACACTCGCCAGGACAAGGCGTGTAGCTATAGCAAGTCCTTACCCAGTCTCAGATCTCAAGCGGCCTCCCACTTTGCCAGCTCCGCAGGTCTGGACAGAAATGAGATGCTGCTGAACCCCACTGCAGCCTCCTCTCTATTTCTTGTCTACCCGGAGCCAGGTTGCGAGAAAGCCAGGACCCCCTTCATGGCACGGCCCAGGTTGGTCTGGCTGAGTGCTGGTGGCTGACCCTTCAAGTAGAGATGGGACCCCATATGGCAGGGCATACCAACTCCTGGGGTGTCAGCCAGGAATGGAGCACACATACACACTCCTTTCTCCCCAACTTATGGGAGCCTGGTCAAGGAGAAGAGCTTGGCCTTTAGAATCAGACGAGAGCACAAAGCCCAGCTCTGCTACTTCTGGCTCTGGGACCACAGGCGAAGCACTTCAGCTCCCAGAGCTGCAGTTTCCTCATCTGTAAAATGGGTTCATAGCAGGACCCACCTAACACCGAACCACCTGTCTTTGAGAGCAGCCTGGCATTGGATAAATGACACCTACCGACATTTGCATCTGTAACATTGGCATTATTACCCTCTTCCTTTGTCTGTTCAGATTCCTATAGGTAAGTCCCCAACACGGTAGCCACCTGTGGCTTTTAAAATTCAAACTAAATAAAATAAATAATCCACCTTGTCAGTGACCCTACACACATTTCAAGTGCTCCAGAGCCACTTGCGGCTAGCGACTTCTGATTTGGGTGGCACACACACAGAATGTTTCCAGCATGGTCAAGAGTTCACCCAGTGTTGTGTATTCGGCGCTGTGGTTAAGAACGCAGGGGGCCCTCAAGTTCCCTGAGTTCAAACCCTCTGTCACCCACTAGCCTCACCTTGAGCATGTGACCTCTCCTACTCAGTTTTCCCATCTGTAAAACAGAGATGATAATAGCACCTACCTCTTGGAGTCTCTTTGAGGTTTAAATGAGAGGATTTACCCAAGCACTTAGCATGGTGCTTGGTGCATAGTAAGGACTCAAAAATAAAAAACGCAGAATAATGTCACCTGCCATTATTATTTCTTGCTGGTGGATGTGGACTCACCAGTGCTTTGCAGCCAGGAGGGGGAAATTGTGGGGAATTATATTCAGAAGTTGAGGGCTTGAGGTGTGTGTATGGAGGGTCAGAGCTGCTGTTTAGAGTCCTCTTCTTCCCGGTACTGCCTCACGCCCTGTGAAGCCACAGGGGCAACTTACGTACAGGCTGCCTGTTCTCAGCGAAGTCCTTGCGCAGGAAAATGCAGGCAGGGCCCAGCAGGTTGTGCATGACGGCGCAGTTCTGGGCCAGCTTCAGGAGCGGTCCAGGGAGATTCCTGCTGGCTGCCAGCCCCTCCTCACTTCTCTGCACTGCTCTGTAGCTGATCTTCTCCTCCGAGCACATCTTCAGCCGGCACCAGCAAATACAGAAGAGAGGCAGGTATCACCTCCCTGTCCAGCTGCACCCTCTTGGTCCCAGCCTGGCTCCCAGTCCCAGAAGGAACTCCCCTCGAGAGAAGATCCTTGAGTCAAAAACAAGGTTCAGAGAGCCCTCAGTATGCACAGGGTCAGCAACAGGTTGGTCCAACAAATGGGGTCTCCAGTCTTTGACTGAAACAGATGCTCCAGGTAGAACTGGGTTGATACCTGCTGCGGGGCACGTGTATGCATGCGCGCACGCACACACACACACACACACACACACACCACCCCACGTACATGTGCACAGGGTCACACCCCTGTGTGTGCATGCAAAAACTCAGAGAGAGAAGCAGGAAAAACAGGCAGAGGGAAGCTTCTGTTTGGGCAGAGACTAGGGGGGACCTCCCTAGTGGCCTAGGGGTTAAGTCTCAGCACTACCAGCCCTAAGGCATGAGTTCGATCCCAGCGGACCCACCTATGGCCCAGCAGACCTCTCCTGCCTCGCCCGCTGCTCCCCTCACTCTGTCTCTGAATACTCTCACCTTTCCCCTGTCCTCTGTACCTTTTGACTACACCCCAGTTCTTCTATGCAAAAAACAAAAAAATTTAAAAAGAGATGACTGGAATATATACTTTCCCAAGATGCTCCCAATGTCCCAGTGCAATCCATGGGTTTCTGCGAGCTCCCAGCCCCCAGCGCAAGCTCCCACACTGACTTTACATCCTCCCCACTCTGGAGCCCCAGTGGAGGTAGAGAAGACAGGCTCAGCTAGTCTGCTAGGACTGGAGGTTGCAAGCACAAAGACCTTGGCTGACTTAAATGAAGCAGGCAGGTGTAAGAGGTGGACACCAGGGCAAAATGGATGTGGCATGTCCCTTCTGAAGGGGAAGCATTACTTCACTGCAGCGTATGGGATTTAAAGGTGGACAAAACAAAGCAGTCAGAGTCCCCCCAGTTTGCGGTTTCAAGACTAGCTCTTCTCTGCTACCAGCAATTCTCCTTCCCCCTCCCGCCTTCTCTGGCTCCCTGCCTAGCCAACCGGACCTCCAGAGGCTGAGACAGGGGCCCTCTCTACTTGCCGAATATAGCTGTGCTCCCAGGCGCTGGCCAACCCATCCTCCTCCCTGCCGATTCCCATGCAGCTATAAAAAGTCAGCACGGCCGCAGATGGTCCCCTTAGGACAAGAGCAACATCCAGACACAACATACTATTCCACGCTAGACTCCCCAGATGCCCAGGGCCCCCCAGAATCCAGGTCAGAGCACTCTGTCTTCAGCCCTGAGCTAGGAGGCCTGCTCTCACAATGGGGATTTGGAGCTGAACCTTCCCAGGGAAACAGAACAGCCTGTGATCCCCAGAACTGCACACTCCACCCTTTCATCCTGCAGCATTCCACTGGCTGTCAGCTTCTCCCAGCTCCAAGAAGGCCTCACCCAGAAGACCCGAAGCCCTGGAGCAGCCTGTCTTCCCAGGCTGAAAGGCAGAACAACTGCCCCTCCCCTCCTGTCCTCTCATGCATCTTATCCCCAAAGCCCCACACTGTGGGGTACAAACATAGATTCCCTGCCAACTTTCTGAGCCTCTTCCAAGCCTACAGAGGAGCACTGTTCTGGCTCCTCAAAGCGGAAGCAGCTACTCAGACCTGAGATGAAGGGCCTCAGTCCAAAGCCCAAGTTTGGTTAAGTGCAATAGGGTCAGTCTCGGGTCATCTGGAAACTTGAAGGAGGAAGGCGGACCAAGTGCCCCATCTGGTTTGAGGCCCCAAAGAGGTTCAGAGTGTCTATCACACATGCTTCTGGGACCTGGCTCAGAATGAGGGCAGAACCAGAGAAACCCGACTGGACAGGAGACTCAGAGGAAGCGCGGGGGGGGGGGGGGGGGGGGGGGGGGGGGGGGGCAGGCNGGGGACAGGCTAGGGGGCTAGACGGTGGCTTGACCTCAGGACATAATGTCATAATGTCAGGAGAAGTTTGCATCTAAGCCTTTTGGTTTCTGGCTGACCCGCCACGCTTGGCTTGGAGTGAGCACGACCTAGGCAGGAAGAGGCAGCAGGCAGCACAGAAGCACCTGGGGAGGTGGCTCAGAACGCCAGCTTTGAACTCAAACAGTTTTGCAGATTCTGGTTCTGCCACTTGCTTGCTGTGTGACCTTGGGCAGGTCACTGTACCTCTCTGTACTCTAGTTTCCTTCTCTACATGGGAATAATCACAGCTACTCACAAGACTCTTGTGAGAAACACATGAGCTATTGCACAGGGGCCTCGAGGGTGGTAAGTGCCCAATACATAGAGTTGCCATGGCAATGACAATGATGATGACAAACATGATGTCGGTGAGGATGAGGGTGATGCAGCTTAAAAGATGCCAGGTGCCAGAGGTTTTTACTGTTGGCTTCAGGGTAAGTGGGAGAATATTTGCCAGTCAGGAAAGAAGTGAGAAGTATACAGAAGTGTTCTCTCCCACAAAGAACACACCAGTGGTGGCTGGGGAATTTCCACTGCATCTTGATGATAACACTGCCTGGCACCCAGTTGCCTGGAAGGTTGCTGCTCTCCAGCCTGTGATAGCACCTGACAGCCTGGTCCCGCCAAGCCGAGAGCCAGGAGCAGGCCACCTCTCAGCATTCCCAGTTCCCCGGCTACCACTCGGAAGCCAAGTGGCCAGCAGCCCACAGGCTGACAATATCTCCTGGCACCAAGAGATGTCTCCTGAGTGTGGTACAGCAACAGGAAGGGCCAGCACAACTCATGACCTAACTAACAGCTTTCTAGCAACATGAGCTGGCCAAGAGCACGAAGGTCAAAGCTCCTTCCCACTGAAGGTATTCAAGGAGAAGCTGGATGAGTAAGCCCTGGGGAGGTGGAGATGACCAGCTGCAATGAATGGAAAGCTGGACTAGCTAACCTGTGAGGTCAGATGCAGGAATCTATGACCAACATTTCTGACGTCAGGAAAATGAGAGAGAGGTGGCCTATCACGGCCTATCACAAAGGCAAAAGTAAAAACAAAACACCAGCTCTGGATTCATACACATAGGTTCCAATTCCATTTCTGCTTCCAGTTGGGAACTTAGGAAAGTTTTTATCTCTGAATCCAGTTCCTTTCTCTAAAAAATAATACAGAGAACCACTTGGTGGAAAAGGGCGAGTGAGATAAACAGATGCTGAGTATGCTATAGATTTTCAGGAAAAAAACTATCATTATCATTTAAAAAGTATGGCATTAGGCCTCCCTGGTAGTGCAGGGGTTAAAATCTCAGCACTGTGAAGCTATTGCCAGCCCAGCCCAGCAGGCCAACCAGGGAAGCCTATGCACACAGCACAGCAGTCCTCTCCTATCTCGCAGGCTGCTCCCCTCAGCAGTGTATTTCAGTCGATCTGCCTGTTCTGCTCCCTGCTCTGTCTCTGGTGAATCCTCTCATCCCCCGCCCCTCTGGTCAGTTCTTATAAGAACAAGAACACCCCAGTTCTTACAAGCATAAATAAAAATTTATGACATTGGATGGAATAAACTTTATGATAGTCTACCTTACTCTACAGAACCAAAACCTCTCCTATTTTTCTTTATCCCCCTTCTCAGAAAACCCAAAAAATGGAGGAAATGATTGTGAAGAGAATAGTACCAGCTACCATTTATTGAGTCATATATTCCAGGCAGGGTCCATGATACTATTTCATTCTTGTTCTCTCCTTAGGTCATAAACATCAGCATTCACTTAACAGACAAGGAAATTGAGGCCCAGAGAGGTCAAGTAACTTGCCCAAGTTCACATGGATGGAAAGAGAAGATGTGAGAAGTCTGACTCTCAAGCACTCAGCTGGGAAAGGAAGATGGGCTGGGTGGGACAAAAGGACTATTCTTACTCTTAAGTTCCCTTCCTCAAGCTCTGGACCGAACCCAGGGGAAGGGCTTTTGTCTTCTGGACCTTCAGATTATTTCAGGTCCATTTCTACTCTACAACAGTGCGGGGCCACCTCTGATGCAAAAGACTCCCCTAAGAAGATGACAGATGATGGTGGGGAGCACACAGAAGAATAGTCAATCCCAGAAGAACCAAGGAACAGCAAAGATTTAAAGGAATTTTATGTGAGCCACTTGGCTTTGGGAAAGAGATGACAAGCGGAAAAGTGCAAAATGCCCTAAACTGGGAGGTTGTTAAACTGGCCAATGAAGTAGAATGGGGTGGAGCGTAGAGGTGTCATCAGCTAACCCAAGACCTTGCGTGAGTCACTTCACTGAGTGGCAGGGAATCAAGTCTCTTGTTTGGAAAATGAAGTATCTGAAAGGAAAACATCCCTGTCACCCTTCCTTCCTTTAAATAATATTTGTGGGTTTCTCTGTGTCGAACCAAAAAAGGCTATAGCAGAGCCCACTTGAGGCAAAACCCTACAAGAGGTGAGTCCAGGCTCACATGAAAGTTGCTTTGGAAGTCATTATTTGCTTTCTGAAAGGAATTCTTACACAAGAATACCCCAAGTTATGAGCAATACATCCACTACAGACACCTCTGTTCAACATCCTGGTTCTCAAGGAAACAACCCTGGCTCTTGAACCAACCTGATCTTCATTGAGATTCTCTGACCTGACTCAAAAGAATCACAGGTAGAAGGGGATACCCTTACTGGGCCCTTCCAATAGCACGAGAGCTACTTCAAAACCCACAACTCTGAAGACTTAAAAGCCAGCAGAGAGGGTCAGAAACCCTTACAGGAGGTGAGTGAGCCCCTGCCCTACTTCTGGTCAGGAGCCTTAGCAGCAGCGAGGCCAAAACCCAGCTCAACCCTCCTCTGATACAGCGCCAAGGGGTCTATCCACTCACACCCTAAGGATCTACCCTTTTCGTCTGATGGCCCAGGAGCTACATGGTTTGCAACTTCTCAAACACAGACCTCAGTGCAGATCTAAGCTCCAACTTCAGCTCCAAGCCTGAAACACAGAAAACTGCTGGGGGGAACCTGGGGGTAAGAACAGGGAAACAGCTCTAGACAGAACCCATGGGAAGGGTAGCAAATGTCAGGTGCCCACCCCTCCCTGCCCAGCTTCTGGGAAAACTGGCAGCAAGCCCCAATCCCTCAGCCCAAGTCTTGGAGACTCCAGAAACATACCTTCCTTGAGAGATTTCTCAGTGGAGACTTGACACAGTTGCCCATCCTAAGCTGAGGCAGCCCTTCTCAGGATTCCTGGGTCCATGAAGGAGGCTCTTCAGGGGCTAGGAGACCTTAGTCAGGGTGACGCCAACCCCAGCCTCCCTCTGCCTGCTCCGCTCTTCCTCCAGAACTGATCTGAGCCCTCTCTTACGCGCGTGCTCTCTTGCTGTCTGCCTGCTCCTGTTCTCTGATTTTTTTTTTTTGGCGGATTGTGTGTGTGTGTTTGTGTGTGGGGGGGGAGGTTTAAAGTTCTAGCCACTTTCTTAAGGAGGTGAAGGCAGGAGGGGAGTGTGCTGGGCACAGTGAAAATCACCCTGGAAGCTGATGGCAGAGGGCAATGGAGCTGGAGAGGCTGCTTGATCAGCTCCATCAGATTAGAGCTGAGCCCTCTCTCCAGTTCCTTCCCCTTCCATCAGGCCCCTCCCCTCCCACGGCCAAATCTGCAGGGAGATTGCCTGGGGAGAGGGGCCCAGATTGGCAGCTGCAGCAGGGAATTAGGGCAGCAGAACCAGAAGGGGAAGCAAGCCAGTCTGGGCCCCCAAAGCATGGTGACTTGCACTCCCAGGCTTGTGCTGACGCACACGGAGACACACAGGCACCCAGAGACAAACAAACATCCTAATTGCCCCCTGGCAATTGCAGCTGGATGGAGAGCAGGCAGCTCCAGTCAAGGGTCTGGGATTTCTTGTGACATCTCCATCACACCCCATTTTTCACACTTGCAGCGTCACTGAAATAGGATCAAGCACGGCTGAGCTGACAGAGTGCGCGGCTCCTGCTCCCTTCGCTATGTGCAGCCTCTGAAACCCAAGGTGGCCCTGAGCGGGGATTGATGGCGGCAGTGCTGGCACCGAGTGTCTGGGCGAGGGCTATGAACTTTCTCCTAATCCTCTGGCTGATCCTAAGTGAGAATTTTTCACCAGTTTCCTTGGGGTGCAGAACGAACACAGGTCGCCATTGACAAAGTGGTCTTCAAGGTCCCACGACTGGAGCTTTTTAGGTGACTTTGGTTCATCCTCGGCCTCCAGCTTTGATGTGAATTCATCTCAAACCTCAGACGTCACCTTTGAGACCTAAAGTCCAAGCCAGAAGACCCAGGAGAGAAGTGTCCCGTTTCCCTGCACCAACTTTCCCCAGCAGGGGGCACCAGAGATAGGTTGGGAAGCCCAACTCCACCCGGTCCCCGATGCGAGTTGTAAATCCAGAGGGAGTCCTCTCTCAGGGACTTCTTTTTGTCTACCTCTGGGTCAGAACTCTTGTTAAGAAGATGGCAGGGACACTGCCCAGAAGGTTCCAGGCATTTGCTTCTGTTGAAGGAGTCCCCTCCAGAGCTCTTGACTGCTGCTGCTGCTGTCGCTGCTGCTGCTGAGCTCAACGTGGTTGGACAGACCAGTTACCAGCAGCCTTGTTTGGGCCAAACCTCCCAAGGCGGGTATGGAGGAGGGGCATCCCCTGAGGACAGAGGGAGGAGCCTGGGGGCACTGATTCCTAAAGGGCAAGAAATGGGTGAAGGCTCCTGGGAGCTGGAATGAGTGAGCAGCCCCTCTATTAACAAAAGCCTCTTCAAAGACATGTTCCTTGGAAACAGCACGAAGAAAGCATCTCCAAGGGCCGGCTCTGGCTGCTTCTGACTTTTCACGTTCCAGAGCTTCAGTTTCCTAGACTGGAATATGGGACTTCCCCTGTCTGGCTTCTGTAGCATTCGTGGGAAAGTGCCTGGCACACAAAAGATCTTTGATAAGTAATTACTAAAACAGAAGCGACGATCCTCCCTGATGGCACAAGGGGTTAAGTCTCAGCACTGTCAAGCTATGACTAGCCACTGCAGCATGAGTTCAATCCCCGGCCAGGGAGCTGACCCACATGGCACAGCAGACCTCTCCTGTCTTGCCTGCTGCTCCCCTCAGCAGTGTATTTCAGTCAATCCACCTGTTCTGCCCCCAACTCTGTCTCTGGTGAATCCTCTCACCCTTGTCTCAGCCTCCCATCTCTGACTTATACCACAGCTCTTATATGCACAAATAAATAAATCTTCAATAAAAAATAAAATGGAAATGAGAAATATCATTTGTCCAGTGTTTATGTGCCAGGAACTGCATTTGGCTCTGGAAATGTTGAGGGAACAAAATAAATGCACCCCTTGCTCTCAGAGAGCTACAGTCTAGCAGGTGGACAAGAGATTGTTGAGCTATGAATACACTTTTTCATACATTTCAGGTAAATGCTAGGAAGGGGAAGCACAAAAACTCTTGAGAATGTGAGACAGACATAGTCTTGGGAAGGGCGGAGATAGAGGAGGCCAGTAGGCAAAATCTGAAAACTCCTAGCAGAAAAGCTAGAGCCCATCAGGGGCCCTAGAGGAGAGATGGGTTTGGCTCCAGGTACAAACCCAATTTATATTAACTAAATGGTGGATCCATGAAAGGGCAGTGTGGTATAAAGCGCACATTAGAATGACTGGGAGCTTCTGATTTCTAGGTATTTGTGAGCTCCAGACATTGGTGCTTAATATACCAGATAATTGTAACCTGCAGCCAGTGTTGAGAACCACTGATATAAAGGTTAAGAGCTCGCAATGCAGTGTCAGACTGACTTGGGTTCAAATTTTGCTCTGATACCTAGAGCTATGTGATCTTAAGAGCATATCTACCTTTCTGAGCCTCACTTTCTTTATAAAATGGGCACTCTAACAACACTTCCCCCAGAGGGCTCTTGCGAGGAGGAGTCCATGAGATAACACACACATGAGGTATACACACCTAGAAATGCCCCTTTCCCTGCATGACACGGTCTGAAAGGGCTCCAGGGGCCTCTGTTCACTCAGCAGGGCACTCACTCAATCTGACCTGGTGACTCTTGCCCCCTGCAGGCCAACCCTGAGCACAGCACCCACTTGTCGACCTTGGTATAGGCTTCTGTCCTTGGAAACAGGAGCCAGGAGACAGCAAAACCAGGCCCCTGTGTAAAAAGCATGCACTTTGAAGAAATCCCATCCTTCTCTAGTGAGGAGAATGCTGACACTAGCTTGCACCTAAGGACAGCAGGGAACTCAGGGGTTCCTACTCAGAATATGCTTAAGCTATTTCGGGTGGGCTGGTATTCCTGAGTGAAGGGACGAACTGGTGATCTTGAGGGGGCAAATGGCTTGACCTTCAGCAGATATTTTTTAAAAGACTCCTTGGTGGAGGCTTCTCAAGGAGTAAAGCACATGACACAGCCTACTGCCCCATCCCTGTTCATAGTGGCAGCAGCTCCTGGGCCTCGGGAAGTTCCACTTTGAGTTCTGGAATGGAATAATAGGATCAGAGGGATAAGAAGTATAAAGCCATTACTGATCATTCCTGATTAGAAGGGAGGTTGACCTTCAGTCCTGATCAGTTCTGTTGCCAGTATTTGAACTTGGATGACAGCCCAGTGCTGAGACACTTGGGAAAGCTGTGTCGTAATAGGAGAGGTGCTTTGTAGAAGCTTCTGACAAATAGGAAATACGCTCAGAGCACTTCCCAGGGAGTGTCACTCTGTGGGTCAGGCAGGCAGTCTGGGGGCCCGCAGACCCCAGCTAGTCCTGCCCTTTACTTACTCTGTTACCCTTGGACAAGCCCCTTCCCCTCTCTCGAGTCTGGTTCCTCATCTCTAAAATGGGGGGTGAGGCCAACCTTCACAGGTTGCTGTGAAGATAAGACAATGAAAAGACACTTCATCAATTGTTCAGAGGGTTCCAGACAGAGGGCGTAAGTACCCTGTTGCTTCACCAAAACAGTAGAAGGTATCCAGGGGGTATCGCCAAAACACAGGTATCCTAGGAGGGGTCTCACCAAAATGACCACTGGAGACAAGCCACTCTTGCGCCCTGTGATCGATGTGAACCACAAACTGACCTCTCTCCCCTTCCCAGGTCCCAGAAATGCGAAGGGTCCTCAGTCCTACAGGAGCGCAGGAGGGAGAGATTTGGCAAGGTGGGGTGGGCTGTACACACAGCCCTCCTCTGGGCAACACAGGCCTTGATTGTGACTGAGTCTGTTAGCACCCAAACCACCACAGTCTCCCTCTCTCTTTCATCTGAATGATAGGAGCTAAGGAACCTCTGAAGTCCAGGAGCTGGAAATACCATTCATTCTCTCATTCACTCATTCCTGTTATCCCGATAAGTGTAAAGCAGTTGGGGGAGTGGGCTATCCTTCTCAGATAAAAAGAGACATCTTTTGAGCTAGAAAAGGGGGAAGATGAAACAGAACTGTATATTTTATTCACATTTGCCTCCTCTACAAGGTGTATTTCTTCTCAAGCTTAGGAAAAGGAGCAGAAAGACTGTTCTTAAAATAGTTTTCCAAGATCCAATGCCAAGAGTTGCCCCAAGTCATGCCTATTCTGAGTTAATATCCGACATCACTTCCCCTCTCTGGGCAGCTGAGTGGCACGTCCTTATCTGGCCCCAAAGAGGAAACTGGAGAAGGCACTTTGTCATCCAGCTTCTTCCTTTAATTGTCTTTCTCACCTGGCTCAGAGGCAGCTTTCATACCCTCACCCAGAAAATCGTTCTATTAATAATAGTAATAATAATATTAATGAAGGCTGCCCTACTTAGCATCTACTCTGAGCCAGACTGTTTAACATCCTTAATTTTGTTTAACCCTTGTAATAGCTCTGTGAAATAGTTTCTGTCAATTTCTTTCTGGATGAAGAGACTCAGACCAGAGAGGAAAATAACAGGCCCAATGTCGTGGAACTAGGAACTGACAGAGCTGGATGGTTCCATCTCCCAGCTGCCATTCCAGCCTTAGCATCAAAACTGTGTCCTCTCCTTAGAGACAGCAAGAATGTTCCATGAGGCCACGGGAAGAGTCCTAACTCCTTCCCCCACCCAAACAGAAGTCTAGCTTGGTGTTTTCAGCAGCACTTTGAACCTGGGCTCTCACTGTATCTATGGCAAATGGAAAGAAAGTCTGGCACACCCCTTAGTAGTTGACAGACCATAACAACAATAATAGCAATTAACATTGATAAGAGTCCTCTCGGGGCCACTCCCTGCGCCAGGTCTGCTCTATCTCCATATCACACTTAATCTCCCTATTTTTCAGGTAAAGAAATAGAGGCCTGATGAAATGAAATCATTCACTTAGGGTAAAGAAATAAATAAAACTGGAGGGACATGAAAAATCTATCTTCCCAGGACCATATTTTGCCCTAAGCAGAATCTATCTAAAAGTTTCTTTATTCACGGCCTCATCTCCCTTCTCTGGGTCTCAGCCCTCTCTGTAAGGACAGAATTCTCCGCTCAAAGAGAAGGGGCAGAAAGACGAAACCCTCTCTGTCACAGAAAACTGAAGACGTAGACCCGGAAGGCCCAGGCTGGTCATGTTGCTGCCCCCGTTGTTTGGGCAGATGCCTGAGGGTCATCAGCAGGAAATCCAAACTGACTGCTCGGCTTGAAAGAAAAAGTCTGCAGCTGCAGAGAAAAGAGCTTCCAGAGGGAGGTAGTAAATATTTGATGGGGACTTTCCAGTTCTTTCTTACTCAGGTCACCCTGGTGACATTTCAGAACATTGGACTGGAGAATATTCTTCATTTAATGACTGAGAAAGTTGAGAGGTAGAAAAGCAAGTAGCTAAAATGCTCTGAGCTCAGAAAGGGTCCAGGCAGGCAATTTGTGCAAGACTGGAAAGATGGCTTTTTTCTAGGAGCAAAGTCAGGCCATTAGCAAACTAAATAACCAGAAAGGGTGTGATTCCAGGTCAAATTGCTAGGTCGTAAGCCCCCAAACAGTCAGAGCCTCTGCTACCTTGTTCACTGATGTCTCTCTGGCACCCAGCAAAATATTTCATAAAAGGAGGGATAGGAGTCACCAATTCCATAGCATTCTGTTTGCAACCCACACCCATTCCATGGACCACTCCCACCCTAACACTGATACCTCCTCACCAACTCATAAGCCACTGCGGCGAGGCTCTCCTTAACATGTCACTGTGCTGACTCTCGCAGCTCTGCATCCAAACCCTCTACTCAGAACTGTTTCCAACTAACTCGACTAATGAGGGCTCCCCAGAGGAACAAAGTCACACACTGCTGCCCTATCACCCCACCACAGCAGCCTAGTACAACCAGAATTCATGTGCAGGTGCCTTCATGTCAGACCTCCACCGGCATCAGCCACTGCAGAGTAGTATTTTGAAAAGGAATGTGCAGATCTGAAGCAAAACACACAGGGCCTCCTTGAAATTTGGATCCAAGGCCAGCCAGGAGCTTGAAACAGCTTCTTTATGCTACATCCTAGCCCAGAAGTGCTCGGGTCCCCCTTTTCCCCACACACCACGTGAAAACGTGGAGCAGACCTCTGCATTACACCCGCCTTGGCTGCCGCAGAGCCAGCTCACTGCTGTGCCAATGAGTGTGACTTAATTATGGACTCAGAACTAGAGGAAATCCAGACTTCCTTTTGGAGTTCACAGGTTATTTTCTGCTGAGTCTTTGTCTCCAGCAGATTGCCCCAAACCGTAGATCTGGACTATAACTACAGGGCTTTTTTTTTTTAAGAGCAGATGCCCATCATCCTGGGTCCCTTGAGAGAAAGGCCTAGAGGAAACACAAGGAGCCAGTGTTGACCCTTCGTCATCTACTGATCTAAAAATGCACACCAGCTCAGGCTGGGGTCTCCAGGCGTTTTACCATGTCCAATGACCTGACAACTGCCATCCATGTGACACCCCTGGAGTCACAACCTGCTTCAAACACATTAAAGTTCTAGTCCGAGCAGCAATAATAGCTCTGTACAGCACTTCTTGCCTGTCCAGACACTTCTCTTTTCTCATATTTTTGAGTCTCTCCTAACTTTCCCAAGCCTTTGGGGCTGCTGAAGGTCATGGCTAGGGTCCCTCACCCCCAAACAAGTCTGTGGACTCCAAGAGCCCCAATCAACCCCCAGACTCCAAACTCCTTGCTCTTTTAGGCCCTTCTCTGGAGATTCTGGCCACAAGCCAGAAGAATGGGTTGTAGCGTCACAGCTCAGAGGACCCCTCCTTGACCCCCCGCCAATCTCCTGGCACTTCGTGGCGATCTCGCCCTTCCGGGACTGGCCCGTTCTGGCAGGTGGAGGGAAGCCAGGCAGCGAGCGGTGCCTCACCCAGAAGGGGCCCAGAGCGTGGACAGCGCACAGGGTGCTGAATCAGGCACCGGGGAGGAGGATCGCTGGCAAGGGCTTCGGGCTGCGGGACGACTAGCGGAGCGTGACCCGGGGGTCGCGGGCAGTGGGAGGAGGGCTGTGGGCGCGCAGCCGCGGCAGGGTCCCGCGCGCCTTTCCCGGGAGGCGCGGCCCTTACCTGGCCGAAGGCGGAGCTGAGCATGGGGCGCAGTTGGTGGAGGAACGGGTCTGTCTCAGACGCGGCGGCTGGAGTGGAGTCCCCGCGACCCGGGGCTCGCAGCGAGCCTCGGAGACCGAGCGCCGGGGACAGCCCCCGTTCCTCCCCATCCCACCCGCGGGCCGGCGGCAGCGGTGACGGCGGCGAAGGTCGGGACGCCGCGGCCGGCAGCGCCTCCCGGGGCCTGCAGTGCGCCTGGGGGAGCCCGCGCCGGCTCCCCCGCGCGCCCTCCTCCCGCGGCGCCGGTCGGCACAGGGGCCTCCGCGAACTGGGGTCCCCGGACGGCGTGGGCGTGCCGGGGCAGGTGCCGGTCAGCCGGCGGCTGGGCAGCCCCGGGTCCCGGGCTGGGCCGTGGCGGGGAACCCGGCTGCCCCCGCTCGCCGCCGCCTTCAGCAGCGACGTCTTGGACTCGCTTTTGGCGATGTGCGAGCTCATCGCGGCGGGGCCCGCGCTCGCATGGCCCGGCGGGGGTGGCGCGGTGCGGCGCGGCGCCGGGCCCCCGGCGGGCAGAGAGCCGGGCACCCGGCGGGAGCCAACCCCGAGGACGCGCTGGAGGCGGGCGCCGTCCCCCGGCCGCTTAAATGCGGCCCCGTCGCCGCCGCCCATGTGACAGCGCAGCCTCTACGCCCGGAACCCTGAGCTCCCCGCGGCTGGCGGTGCGGATCTGGGGGGGCTGCCGGCTGTCCCCAGAGAGCCCACCCCCGGCTCCCCGGCGGGCCAGGTACCGCTGCGCCCCGCCCCTTTCCCCGCCCAGCGCTCGAGGAGCCCCGCTTCCCGGCGGCCCCTGGCGGCGCTGCTGCGCGGGCCTGGGAGTACCTAAGAAGGGGCTGGTGAAGGGCGCCAAAGATGCCCAGACCGTGGTTGCTCCTGCAGTGCCTCCTTCACGCGCCTGGACCCGGAACTACAGTGCCCGGGAACCGCGGAACCTCCAGAAACGCAGGCGGGATGCACTCCCCAGGGGGTCCAACTTTGGAGCTGAAAAGAAGGTGCAGTATAAACTGGAGACCCAAGCAGGGTGTACAGCTCTACTAGGTACAAACACAGGAGCCTGAAGGGCACGGAGGGATCTTGCAGGAGGAGAAGGCTCCGCTGGGGGCGGGGCTTGAGAGGGTGGGCTTTTTGCAGTCCCAGCACCACGGAGTGAGACTAGGGTGACCTGAAGTCAGCCACGGAATTCTCAGTCCTCAGAAAATAAGTCAGGTGACACGTGTCTGATATGGGCTTTGCAGGGCCACTGATGATAAAGTCTCAGGTAGGACCCATCGGCTGCCCCTCTAGGTCTGGTCACCCTTTCCCCTTCAGGCCCTTCTAGATGTTAAAGAAATGCCTGCTTTTGGTAAGCAGCCAGGGAATCTCACAGGCCTGGTTGAAATCTCAAACCTCAGCTCTTACCCACTTACCATCTGGGTAATTTGGGCAATTAACCTCTAAACATTTTCTCTTCCGTAAAATGCAAGTAATAGTCTCAAATAACTTTTTGGTAACATCAGATGACACCATGACCATAAGAGGCCCAGCCCAGAGCTTGGGACAGAACAAGCAGTTAAGCTAGTTCCTTCTCCCTGAACCTCAGGAGGCTTCATCCACTGCTCTTGTTTAGCGATGGGACACAAGGCTTGAAGGGGAGTGGCAGCGTGAGCCTCCCTGGCTCTTCCTGTCTGTGCTCTGGCCCTCATGCTGTGCTTGCCTGAGGCTCCAGCAGGTGGGTCTCTGCTTAGCCTCCACTGAAGGATAGATGGACAGAATGCCAATATGCTACATACAACTCACTGTGGCACAGGCTCACCCTTCTCATAACTGCCTGCTGCTTTTACATACCCATGTGCAAGGAACCAAGACAGGACAGGTGAAGAAAGCAACAAGAGAGCAAAAGGAACAAGGGGGTTGAGACAAACTGCCATAGCTCACCTGTGGGAAGGGACACAGGTACTGCACTGAGTAGCAGCCCTCAAGCCTTCAGCTTGTCCACTGGGTGTGGGGGTGTAAAAAGCCCATCTCCCCAACTTTGGGGTCAGTCATTCCTTACCTATTGCAGCCCTCATAATTATCAGTGTTCAGCAGGATGTACATCTCTCTTTTTTTAAAAAAGATTTATTTATGCATACAAGCACTAGGGTACAGACTAGAGGTAGGGAGGGGGAGTGAGAGATCCACCAGAGACAGAGTGGGAAACAGAACAGGTAGATTGACACTGCCAAGGGGAGCAGCAGGCAGAGCAGGAGAGGTCTGCCAAGCCATATGGGTCACCTCCCAGGCCGGTGGCAGGGATGGAACTCCAGGCCGCAGGGATCAACCTCGTGCTGCAGTGGCTGCAGTCTGCTTCATAGTGTGTTGTTTAACCCTTTGCACCACCAGGTCCCAGGATGTACATCTCTATAAGCCACAGGAGATAAGGTATTTATCAGACTTCCTCAGGGACTGATAAGAGGCAGCTGGCTGGAGGACAGTCTAAATCCCTGCTGTCACTCTTGGTATCTTTCTGAAATTTCCTAAAAATTCTGAGCAATTAGTGTCTGAAAAAGTAAAGGAGAACCTGGTTCATCACCTGTATGAATAGAGGAAATAAATAAAAATTATGTTCATGGAAGAAATGGATGAAATATTTGCACTCAGACCTGAAATAATCCTGCTTTCTGTTTCATATGTAAAAATTCATTTATACGGTTATTCATGGGTATTTCTAGAACAAGGCAGTATGTTAGGCTCCTGGGATACAGAGATTCATCCATTCATTCCACAAATACTCGAATGCCTATTATTATTTGCCAGGCATGGATTTAAGTACTAGGGGCATAATAATAATCAAAACAAAGTTTCTATCCTCAGTCGCAAGTAAGGAACTAATAAATGCATGGAACACTAATGTTGACATTAGTGACATTTCATGCATGAAGAAAAATAAAGCTGGTAAGAGAGTGGGGCTTCAAGGAAGCTGTTGTTTTAGTAGGTGGTTCGAGAAGGATCTCAGAAGGGGATTTTTGAGCAGAGGCCGCAGTGAAGTAAGGGAACATATACCCAGGGAAAGCACTTTCCTGAAAGAGGGCAGAGGGTTCCAAAGTCCTGAGGAAGGAATGGGTTGGCATATTAAGGAAGAAGCAAGGAAGTAAGTGGGCCTGGAGTGGGCATTGGGAGAATGGGAGCAAAGGAATCAGAGAGGAAGGAGGGGGCCCTGTAACCAAGGATCCTGGGGTTTTCTTAAGTGCGAAGGGAAGCCCTATAAGGGGGTGGGGAGATGATCCTTGACAGCTTGCAGCAAGTGAGCTTCTGTGGAAAAAAGCATGCTTGGCCTTGACAGTGCCAGAGGTCAGATGAGGGAGATATCTAAACAATTGTGTTAAGCTATAACCCCTGCTAAACCTTTACCCAAAAAAGAAAAAAGATAAAACCTAGTATAGTACAATAAGAAGCATGCAATGAGAGAATGACAAGCTAGATTATAAGGAAGCAGAACCTTTAGGGGCATTGGGAAAGCTGTTAGATGTGACATTTCAGCTGCATTTTGAAAAAGTGAAATTCCAAGTGTAAGGAAGGTCATTCCAGGCAGAGCAAGTGGAGGCTTAGGAGTGTGACCCCCAAATAGCATGCTTGGGACTCATTTGGTGGTTTGGAGAGGAGGAGGAATGAGGGCAGGGCTGTGAAGGCTCTTCAGTGTGATATTGGGGAGTTTGTCCTTTAACAAACTATTGTCCTTTAGTAGGCAATGGAGTTGGGAAGTTCTGGTGGGCACACACAGGACATAAGCAGAAGTGTGTTTTTGAAAATAATGCTGATGCACTGTGTGGAGGAGACTAGAAGGACACAGAAAGCAGGGCTCATGCATTGCACAGTGCTGATTGCTTGCCCATCATGTGCTAGGCACTGGGAACAGAGCAGTAAATTAGTGAACATCATGCCTTGCTTTAAGGAGTTGAAGTCTGGTAGGGAGGTAATAAGGACTAAATGTAGCGGCTGAGTCAGCTTCAGGAAATATTTCAGAAATACCATCATCAAGATATGGAAAGTTCTGGATGTGGAAAATGAGCACGGCCTGCCTCTCTACTGTGAGATATAACTGGAATATAGTTACTACAAAGTATCCCATAACATAAAAATAATTTTTAAATAATCCTTTTGGGTTGCTTATACCTTTACAATTTGGAATGCATCTTTAAATAAAGCCTTTCGCTTGCCTTTATGTGTTATACAAATTGTAGTTATTAAATAATTACATGGTGTTATATTATTTGACTGTATATCCTTCAGTGGAAGTTGTGCAACAGAAGTGCTGTTCTGGAGCACTGAAAAGACATTGGAGAGGGCAGTTAGAGAGAATGGGTCTGGGACCTTGACAATGATGGAAAGAACAGTGTGAGTACACTGCTTTATGTCTCATTTCTAAGAGAACACATTCAGGAGTAAGGCAGGATTAGGGGCAGAATTCTTTTTTTTAAAAGATTTATTTATGCATACAAGCACTGGGGTACAGGCCAGAGGTGTGGGGGCAGGGTGAGAGGATTTACCAGAGACATAGCAGAGAACAGAATAGGCAGATAAACTGAAAGACACTGCTGAGGGGAGCAGCAGGTGAGGCAGGAGAGGTCTGCTGCGCCATGTGGGTCGCCTCCCACAGCTGGCGGCAGGGATTGAACTCATGCTGCAGTGGCTGCAGTCCACCTCATAGTGCATTGCTTAACCCACTGCACCACTAGGGTGGCCCCAAGGACAGAATTCTTAAAATGTACATGGTCTCTCATTTATCATGTTTCAGTTTGATAATGTCATGTCCAGTAACAAACTCCTCTAAAAACTGTTCTTCCCTGTGTAAGACTGTATGTCAGGCTTAGAGGATTGAAAAGGTTCATGGAACATTTCCACAGTGGCACTTGAATTAATTCTCTGCGACGTTTCGTGTCTAGTTCATTCCTTGCTGCTGTTGTCAGAATCAAATCCCATACTTAATCTTCCCCTTGTTTTTAGATGACAAAATCTCTCTGTTAGGTCTCAGAAAGCTGGGATTACAGACTGTTCTTATGGCTTTAAGTCCTCTGTGGTGATCAGGAAAGGATTGGATGAGAATTTGGGGAGGGGGAGCCCATGGACATGAAGCAATCAATGGGCTGAATAGGAGGTTCCTTTCCAGAAATCTGTCGTTGGACCCAAATGTTCATCATTTAAGAGGATTCCAAGATTTTTAAAATAAAATGAAAAAGGATGTCTGGGGGGGTATAGGAGAAGGAGGTGACAGGGTATTGGCACTGGAGCTTTGGTAGAGGGTGACTGAAGCATGTGCACATTATGGAGGTGTGAAGTTGTATTCCCAAAATTATACAGTTACATAAATGATTGACAAATTGGTAAAATTTAAGAAAAAAATTTTAAAAATATATGCATGTGTCAAAACTGCACTGTACACACCCAAGACTATATATCTCACTGTGTATAAATTTAACTCAACCAACAAAATTCAGTAAGCCAGGATAGAGCAAAAAGAATTAATAATGACAAGTAGAACCAATTAGTGGATGGTCTTAAGGAAACAAATTATGATTTTCAAAATAGTGGTGATAGCTCAGTACACATAGGGCTGGGACAGTGAGACCAAGGTTGTCACAAACTGATTCCCATTTAGGCCATTAGCTAGCCATGGTTTTGTGGGTGCAGTTTGTGGTCCTCATCCAAGCCAGCACATTCTGTATATTTGTTTCCTGGTTTTAAGGGCAAAAGAGAGAAAAGGCATAGAAGAGGGAAATACTCTATTGAGTTGACTGGCCAGAAATCACCATCTTTAAGAATAGCAAATCTGATCTCCAACTAGAAGAACATATCATCAACATTTCTCTTTCAGAATATCACTTTTTTTTTTTAAGATTTATTCATTCATGCATACAAGCACTGGGGTACAGGCCAGAGGTGTGGGGGGGAGTGAGAGGATTCACCACAGACAGAGCAGGGAGCAGAACAGGCAGATCAACAGAAGTACACTGCTGAGGGGAGCAGCGGGCACAGCAGGAGAGGTCTGCCACGCCATGTGGGTCCCCTCCCTGGCCAGCAGCAGGGATCGAACTCGTGCTGTAGTGGCTGCGGTTTGCTTCATAGTGCGTCACTTAACCCACTGCGCCACCAGGGAGGCCCCCTTCTTCTTTTTTTTAATCGCTTCCCCTAATGCAGAACGGTTCTGGCCTCTGAGATAGCGCCTGGGTGCCGGCAGGACCCATCCGCACGCACCGGCCTGGAGCAGGTGCCGGTGCTGGTGACGCACACCCAGTACTCCAGCAGTGCAGACGCGCGGGGGCGCACGTCCATGGTGTCTCCGCCAGCTGAAACACAAGCCCTGTTCAGAAACTTCAGCCTCGTGGCCTCCGTTATGAGCTGTCTCCCTCCCGGACTATAATCCCATGACAGCAGGTCAGGGCCTGTTTCATTCACTACTGCCCCCCACCCCACCAACACCACCTAACCCAGTGACTGACACTCAGCTGCCTTGTAGCTGCTCACCTAACACGTAGTATTTGAATGAGTAACAAATGGAAAGAAAGCAAGACCTTGTTGTCTTTCTAGTAGTGAATCCCCTATGCTTGGAGTCAGTGCGGGGAAATGGAATTGAAAGCTTCCACATGGTTTGGTTGGGTTTGGTTTTCTCCTTCAGACGGCTGGTTTCTGCCAAAGGCACAGACAGTCTGAAGCCTGAGTGACCAGCGAGCGTACAGGTCTTTGTGACCTTTAAGGACCAGGCATGTTTTTGCCACAGGCAGGAGGGTTCTATGTTTTAATTGCCTAGAGGTTCCTCCAAAATCAGAGTCAGCCAACAGTGCAGTCTGTGAGCAGGGTGGTTACATCTGTGGCACTTGGAGTCGTGCCTGGCCCTCCACCAAGCCTATTCTGCGAGGCTGGAAGCAAAGTGAGTTCAGCAAAGGGCATCGCATTGCTGCATGGAAAGGCAGAGCGACTGGCAAGATGACCTAAGGCAAGAACCTTGCCAGAGATAAGACTTCAGCAGAGGGAGGAAAGGCTCAAAGATTCAATTATTTTGTGGAAATATTTCAGTATTTCAACAATTGAAAGGCAGTACCAGAGGCCTCCCCCGTGATGCAGGGGGTTAAGTCATAGCACTATGAAGCTGTCAGCAGCCGCTACAGAACGAGTTCCATCCCCGACCAGGGAGCTGACCCACATGGCACAGCAGGGCTCTCCTGCCTCGCCCGCTGCTTTTCTCAGCAGTGTATTTCAGTGGATCTGCCTATTCTGCTCCTCACTCTGTCTCTGGTGAATCCTCTAACCCCTGCACCTCTAGCCTGTACCCCAGTGCTTGTATGCATAATTAAATAAATCTTTAAAAAAAAAGAAAAGAATGGCAGTACATCAGCTGATTCCCTATCTTCAAAATCAATAGAACCCCCACCCCAAAATGTTCAAGAAGCCCATTTCTGGATGTAGAGGCTACATCTTTGCCTGGACATCTAAACACCGTGGTTCAGGCTGATGGGGCCCTACTTGGAGGCTCCTCACCTTTCAGAGCTCTGGATGATGTCACCGACCTATAGGTGGATTTCAGGCAACTGCCCTATCTGGGAGACAATCAATCCCGCAAGTATGTGACTCACTGTGAGAAAGAAATCCAGAGTCTTATCGAGCAGATGTCTGCTCTACAGCTGTGACACAAGTGTAACCCAGCAACAGGATGTGCATGAGGACCAGGCTGGACGAGGAAGTTAAAGCTCCAGAGCTAAACTCTCTGAACGCTCAGCCTCTAATGGAGGAGGGCTTTCAGAAAAGACCCAGCAAATTCTCTGTCCTTTCAACTTCACTTTCTGTTCTCTTTTTATCTGCTTTCAGCATTTCTGATTAATCTTGGAATGAGAGCCCAAGGCAAAAAGCCAGTGGTGCCTGAGGAATGCTAAAGAGCAAACTGATCCAGGGAAATAAATGCCAGCGAGGGACCCCACAGCACAGAGACAGATACTGTGAGCCACTCTGCTATTACCACGAGGCTGGCGAGGCGTGTGTGCGGGTCTCTGCATAGGCACCATCTGCCAATTCCTCAGGAGGACAGAACAAACCAGCCAGGCATGAAGATTAGATTATGTAACGCTCGAGGATTGCTGTTTTCAAAGGGAAAACAAATGAAACGAATTGATTTGCTTGTCAGAGTCATGTCACTGAAGGAGACCGCTCCTCCTCTTTCAAGAGGCCTTATTAAAAAGGGGAACTACTGCACAGATTCAGAAAATGTGCGACCACAGCCGACTCCATTCATTCACAAGAGCAAGTTCCATTTCCAGACTTGTACTGATAAATTCTGTTCTGGTCCCCTTGCCTGAAAACTGGCAATTCGGCTGCCACCTAAAAGGACACAGCACGGCCAAGAACTGCTGCTTGCAGTCATGAGAGTCAGAACCGGGTACTCTGCCTGAACTCCCTTGTTTCTGGGAAAGCAGCATTGAAACCGGTGGGGTCACAGTTACTGTGCAGAGCTCTGAACAAGTGCTCGATGGTGCGGGGATGTGTTCTTAAAAGACCGCATGAGGAGGAAATCACTGCATTCTTGGAATTCTTTTGCTGTTGCTGGACTACTCTCAAAACGCCCAGCATGATTCTCATAGTGAGCCCTGCGGGTCTGAAGAAACAAAGGACAATACCCACGACCCACTGCCATGGAGCCATTCCCGAAGGCTTCATTGCCAGGACTTAAATGTCAAGTCTTTATTCAATATGAAAATGAAGCTCCTGTGCCAGGTATCCTCTCGCCTGCTCTGGCTCCACTTTGTCCAGCCTGCGCCCTACCCTGGGGTGCTGACTCAAGGGCGGGACACCGACCGCTCCTTTGCCCTCTAGCCTCCATCTGGGGGCAGCCAGTGAGAGGCAGTGGCAGGAGACTGGAGGCAGGAAGGAGAGTGGGGTTGAAGTATTTCTTTCCCCAGTTCTCTCCCTGCCAGGCAGCCTCAGGTCCTTTTGCTAAAAGGTCACCACTCCTTCCCGAAGAGAGCCTCTGCACAAACCCTGGTTCTGTCATTTCTTCCTCCTTCAAGTTGCAGATCTAGGAACTGTACAGACCCCTGCTCTTCCGGGCTGCTGTACTAATCCTCTGCTATCCCCACACCCTACCCAGACCTTTGTAAATGGCCCCTCTATTAAACCCCCTCTAATTATCTAATTTGAGTGCGCCATCTGTTTCCTAGGCAGACCCTGACTGAGACACCTACCACATGCGTCAGTCTGTTCTAGGCCTGCACCAGTGGGGGGGAAATGAAAGTAGCACAATTAATAATACAATATGCTACTACTTTCTGTATTCTCAATGTTCACCTTTTCCCAAGGCTATAATAACAACTTAAAGATAAAACCTAATTCCTCTTTACAACATAATTGTGTGGTAGAGTTTGTATGAGCTAAATATAATTCAGAGAACAAGCTTTTCCATGCCATCAAAATTCATGTTAACAACTATAAAGAGAGAGCTGCAGAACTGATGTCCCTGACTTAAGATTTAGCTGAAAACATATTCCAGTATTTAAATCAATCCCACAACATCCAAAAACTAAGGAAGTGGCCAGAAAGTAGTGGTCTTAGAGCAAGGCACAACACAGACGTGGGCTGTGGCTCTGTGAAGCTTGGGTCTTGCTGTAAGCAGTCAGTGTGCTCCTAAAATATTGACTACAGATTGTATTTCCATAAATAACATGTGCAATCATATTATTGATTATTGTTTGAGGAATAATTTCATGAAATAATCATTTTTTCATCTTGAACCAATCCATATTTTTCATATGTCCAGAGTACTCGAATGAAATTTGGGAGATCGGTCTCCTTCAGTGCTTGTGGAATAGTAGAAGGTGTGGGATGGGATCTAGAGGAAAGGGAAGGGAGCTCCCGGGGGAAGACCACAGTAGAACTCCAAGCAGATGCCCTGGGAGCACATTTGATCCTGGAGGCAAATGCTTATTCCAACACTCCTTTATTTTCTACTTTTGAAAATAAAAAAACAAGTGAAAATTAGGGTGGCAAGTATGGAATTCAAAGTCCTTCCCCCTCCTCCTTACTACCCCCCCTTTTTTATTAGTGAGAAAGCAATGCAAAAATATTACTTAGTGCAGGACTGTAAGGATCTCATGCCAGCTTCACTGGCTTCCCTCTGTTCTTAGGACCAAGCCCAGCATTTCCACCAGTCTCACCTGCTTGCTCAAACACTCAGACGTTTTTTCTACTTGGAGGCCTTTACTGTTCCCAGATCTGCCTGCAACCTCTTCCGCTCCCCTTCCCTCCCCACAAACTCAGACTCATCCCTCTGGTTTCTGCTCAGTTTACACTTCCCAGGGAATGTCTGTCTCCCCAGCTGGGCCTTGTATCTTTAGTGCTGAGAACCCAGGAAGACAGAACGCTCATTTGTTGACTGATAACGAATGAGGAAGCGTTGCTTGGGGGCTGCCCTGCCTGATGGTGACTATTTCCATCAGTTGGGTTTCTTTTGGCCCCAGGAACCTGGCAAAGCCTCCCTCAAAAATGGAATAATCTTGCTTGAGGTTCTATGAGGTCTTGGCCTTCTGTTTCCTCCCCAAGAGCACACCCACATTCTCCAGGCCTTGGAGCTCCAGCCCAGGTAAGACACGAAAGTCCCAAGTGTTCCGAGGGGAAGAGTACAGTCCTATACCCTTGGACACCAAGCGTGTGTGACTTTATAGAGGCTGCACAAACCCAGGACTAGTGTTCCCCCAGCGATCCCTCCATCCTAGCTGGGCTGTTGCTGCTGTTGATTTCTAACTGGCCTGCTTGAGGGTGGGAGGAGGTGCTCATTTTGGAGGGGGAATTAGGAGGTCACCAGGGAGGTCAGGAGGGGCTGGGGTGTAGTGAGTATTCTCTAGCTGCTGACATGGAACTGCGTTATCTCCCTGAATACCCACAATGGCTTTGTGTAGTAGGGATTGATGTATCCATTTACAGTTGGAGAAACTGAGGCACCTGGGTTTTTTTTTGTTTTTAAGATTTATTTATGCATACAAGCACTGGAGTACAGGCAGAGGTGTGGAGGGGTGGGGGTGAGAGGATTTACCAGAGACATAGCGGAGAACAGAAGAGGCAGATCAACAGAAGTACACTGCTGAGGGGAGCAGCGGGAGAGGCAGGAGAGGTCTGCTGTGCCATGTGGGTCCCCTCCCTGGCTGGGGATTGAACTCGGGCTGCTGTGCTGTGCTGTGGATGCTTCACAGTGCAGTGCTCAACCTGCTGCGCCACCAGGGAAGCCCTGTTGTTGTTGTTTTTTTTTTTTTAAGAGTTGTATAGTCCTAGGATTTAAACCCAAGTGTCTCTGGCTCCCAAATGGCCAAACTCCTCTCTTGGGGCTTTGTTCATCCTTCAGAAGGAAAGTTTGTTTTTCCCAAAATGTGGTTGCCACTGAGAGGGAGTTCCCTCTCTCCTCTAGTAGCCCTGAGCCATCTCTGCTTGGGTTCATGTCCTGTTGTGTGACTTTGGGCAAGTCAAAATCACCACTGAACCTCAGTGTCAGCACCTATAAAATGACAATACTGCCTGCTTCCCAGCACTTAAGAAAATTAATTCTTCTAACAAAAATATAGTGATGTCTACCCGATGCCAAGTTCTGTGCCAGGCAGTCCTGGATTATGCCAACTCAGAAGAGGTCACATAATTAAGTGATAATAAACCCCAAAGCCCATTTATGCTGTAAGTTAGATGATGACAAGTGTCGTGAAGAAAAACTAAACAGGGAAAGGGACTAAGGACACATTGCATGGGTGCAGTTGTAGGTAGGATAGTAAGGAAAACTATTCACAGGGGAGTTGGCATGTGAGCAAAGGCCTGAAGGAGATGAGGGAGAAAGACATGCCAGAGACTGTTCTAGAAACCTAGATAAGACTGCACCCATTTCCCATTAAGAACAGATGACTAGACTCATTCATGGGAACATGGATGGATCTGGAGGGGATTATGCTTAGCGAAGCAAGTCAGAAGGCAAAAGAAAAATACCAGATGGTTCCTCCC
>JAGFMF010012286.1:6490439-6525323 GCA_019455555.1 Galemys pyrenaicus | reverse complement strand
TCCCTGCTGCCGGCCAGGGAGGGGACCCACATGGTGCAGCAGACCTCTCCTGCTGTGCCCGCTGCTCCCCTCAGCAGTGTACTTCAGTTGATCTGCCTGCTATGCTTCCTGCTCTCTGTGGTGAATCCTCTCACCCCCCACACTTCTGACCTGTACCCCTGTGCTTGTATGCATAAATAAATAAATCTTTAAAAAAAAAAATCGTAGTGCAGCCACTTATCCGAGCATGAGTTTGATCCCCGGCCAGGGAGGAGACCCACATGGCGCAGCAGACCTCTCCTGTCTCCCCACTTGCCAGGGGGTGTGCAAAGGAATGGAGAGCAATGACATAATGTGCATGGAGTGTTTTTATGAATTAATAAAATGTTTAAATTAAGGAGCAATATTGATTGTGCAACCATTGTGAATGCACTAAATGTCACATATAATGAAATGCACACCTACTACTACTATTACTACTACTAATAATAATAAATTTTAAAAGTGTGCTTGTTTCTTCTCCCCTTGAATCAGCACTAGCTTGACCATTAGGATGTAGCCGAAATCATGCTCTGGGACTTCTGAGACCAGGCCTTTAAAATATGGCATTTCTGCTTTTTGGAAGCCAGCTGTGAGAAGCCAAAGCCCACGGGAAGGTCACATGGAGTCGAGCTGAGACCCCCAGCCAAGCTCTCAGTCAGAAGCCAGCAATGACTGTCAACCATTTTTGAGCCATCTGCCATCCTGGTGCCACTGCTGACAGGTGCCCTGCTGACAGGTGCCCTGCCGAATCATGAAAAACAGTAAGCTGTTGTTTTTCTAAGTCACAGAGCTTTGGGGGGATTAATAACAAGGCAACAGGTAAACAAATCTATCTCTTAAATTGTTACAAAGTGATGAGATTAGATTAAATTAAACTTTAAAAGTAAACTGGGTCCTGGGCTAGCACATGAGCACCTCAACCACTGACAGTAGTTCCTGTGTCACAGGTGCCCCCATCAGCACCCTAACCACCTTCAGAGAACACGACATGCCCAGCAACGGCTAACTTAGCAAGCAAAGAGAAGCCAGGAGGTAAAGGAAACTAAAGTATAAAAGTTAAATTCCAGCTCCTGCACTTTGCACACAGTCACTGACTGGCGAATCTTCCTGACTTTTGCTCTTTCCTCTATTGGAAAGAACTTTCTTTCTTTTTTTAAAGATTTATTTATTTATGCATACAAGAGCTGGGGTACATACAGGCCAGAGATGCGGGAGGTGAGAGATTCACCAGAGACAGAGTGGGGCAGAATAGGCAGATCGACTGAAATACACCGCTGAGGGGAGCAGCTGGTGAAACAGAAGAGGTCTGCTGCACCATGTGGGTCCCCTCCCTGGGCAGGGATCGAACTCAATGCTGCACTAGCTGCTGATGCTTCATAGTGTGGTGCTTAACCCCTTGAGCTCCTGGGGAGGCCAGAAAAGCACTTTCAATAAAACTTTGCTTTACATCTAACTTCTCAGTCTCTGGATTCCATGGTAGCCAAGTTACCTAGCCCCCTGCCCATCACATCACAAAGTGTTCCATTTCTCTGCATTCCCACTTCCAGCGCCTACTCCATGTTTCTCTTTTCCCTCCAGACAGCAGCCTCCTCATCAGTCTCCCTGCCTCCACCCCAGCATCCTGAGGTCCTGTCTCCTACAAAGCCAAAGGGAATCTTCTAGGCTTTGATCTTGTCCTCTCAGCCCTCCAAGGCCTTAAAAACCTTGTCTTGTCCATGTCACCACACCTCTAGCCCCTGGAACTCAGAACTTCCCCTCTTAACACAAGCTGCCCCTCTATCTAGAATACTCTTTCCTATCACCTCTGTCTTCTCAGACTCTTTCTCCTCTGAGCCTATCACCACCTCCAGGAAGTCTCCGCTAAACCCCCAGCCTGAGTCAGGCAATTCTTCCAGAAGCCCACTCACCGCTGTTCTTAGTCTCATTGCCACAGATGCTCTTGGATTGCTCTTGTCATTTTAGCGACCTGTCTCTTTCACCACCCCGTGAGCAATTTCAGGGCAATTTCTCAATGCCCAGCACAGACCTGCATATAGTAGGGAAATCCAGGAGAGTTGGAGTAGAATTCAACCCCCTGACAGTTGACATGTGACTTGTGTGTGGGGGCTGGGATGCACTTGACACCTGTCGAATATCTACCCTGGGACTGGACAGCTCAAGGGCTTTCCTTCTCCCCAGTAAGAGACAGTGTCATGCACTGTTACTGCCATGAGCTATGCAGGCAGGTAACCTGGGTTTCAAGTCCTGGCTCTGCCACCAGCTGACTGTGTGACCCTGGAGGAGTGAATTTACCTCACTGAGCTTCATTTCCTTCATCTGTAACAAAACACATAATAATGACTCCTCAAAGTTATCATGAGGAATAAATGAAAATATGTAAAAATGGTTGGCATGATCACTATGGAAAGCGGAGGTGTGGAGGTTCCTCAAACTACTAAAAATGGAACTCCCATATGATCCAGTAATCCCACTCCTAGGAATTTACCCAAAGGACACAAAAACACTAATTCAAAAGGACACCTGCACACCTATGTTTATCGTGGCACTTCTCACATTGGCAGGCTATGGAAACAACCCAAATGCCCAAAAATAGATGACTGGATCAAGAAGTTGTGGTATATATACACCGTGGAATATTATGCAGCAATCAAAAAAGGATAAACTCACGCAACTCACAGCCGTATAGATGGAGCTAGAAGGAATTATGCTGAGTGAAATAAGACAGAAAAATAAAAGGAAAAATACTGAATGGTGTCACTCATAGGAGGAATGTAGAGGAAACAAACAAGGGACTAGGGGGGGAAATCAATTACAGTAAATAAAGAATCAAAATCAACAGACAACTATAAATCTGAGACATTCCCAAGGGGAAGAGGAGGAAGAAGGAACAAAAGGGGTGGGAAGAGTACAAGGGACTATGGTGATGGTGCACGGGTAAATTGGTGATGGGAATTCCACGGGGATGAGAAATATACACTGTGCAAAAATGAAAAATAATGTAATATTACATTGTATATAAAATGGGTGGCATGGTAGTTGAAGCATGGCAGACTCCCTGAAATGTCCACTGGTCTCCTCTTGCTACACTGAGTGACACCCATCTAGGCCTCACACTCTGCCTGGCACATGGCATGAACCTTAGGAGTGAATGATTGAGGAACGTAGTGAGAAACAATAGCAATCACAGTAGCACAGAGCATTGACTCACTCGATCCTTCTAACTACTAAAGGAGGTGGTATTGTCATTGTGCCCATTTTATAGGTCATGAAACTAAAGTTCTAGAACATGCAGATCTTAAGCAGTGGAGGCTAGATCTGAACCCAGGTAATTTGAGTTCTTTAACCCTTTAACCACCATGCTATATTGCCTCTCAAAGTCCCAAGGTGTGTGTCTCCTGTCAGCATGGCTTCTAACCAGCTTTGTGATCTCAAGCATGTAAACCTGTCTCTGGGTCTCAGTTTTTCCACCCAACATGAGAGGATTGTGGGAGCCAGTGTGAAGGGCACTTCCTATTGGTCTAAGAATCCATGCCCTGGTCAGAATCCATGCCCTGGCAGTTGCTGGTGACCCAGCCAGTCCCAGCTGTGCAACACTTTTCACAGACACTAGACTATCAGTCACAGGCAGGTCCTTGAATACTGACAGCTGCACTACCTACCCCCCGCAATGGGGGAAGTCTGGCCTCTTCCTATTCCTGGTCCCCCCCCCCCGCCCAAGGCCCCTGAGGGAAGCTGAGGCGGCCACCCCCAGAAGTCTATTCCTGTCCTGGCCTAGTGCCGTGCTGGGGAAGTAACAGCTATTTTGAGGCCCTTCTCCCTCCAAGCATGAGTGGTGGGAAGGCTATGGGAACATCCCGAACTGGGAGGCGACCCACTGCAGCTTCACCCTGGATCTGGGCCACACCATCCTGCAGCTTTGCCCCTTTTTCCAGCTCTGACAACTAGAAGAGCCTAGGAAAACCAGTTCCAAAGCAGTTCTGCTGGAGGTTGGAGCATGGGGTGGCTCGGCCTTGCCCTTAGGGAAGAGGACTGGAGCCTGCCGTAGAAGGATGCGGCAGCTTTGAGCTTTGAGCTTGAAATTGGGGAAGAGCACGTTCAGGACAGTAATATAAAAATACTTGCCATTTCTTTTTTTTTTTTTTAAGATTTATTTATTTATGCATACAAGCACAGGGGTACAGGTCAGAAGTGTGGGGGGTGAGAGGATTCACCACAGAGAGCAGGGAGCAGAACAGGCAGATCAACTGAAGTACACTGCTGAGGGGAGCAGCGGGCACAGCAGGAGAGGTCTGCTGCACCATGTGGGTCCCCCTCCTGGCCGGCGGCAGGGATCAAACTCATGCTGCAGTGGCTGCGGTTTGCTTCATAGTGTGTTGCTTAACCCACTGCGCCACCAGGGAGGCCCTTTGCCATTTCTTGAATGTTCATGAGATATACGTCCTGTTCTAAGTACTTGACATGGAGCTGAGTCATTTAATCCTCACAGAGAGGTAACTGGGGTTCAAAAAGTGTGACCAGCTGACCCAAGCTCACATAGCTGGTAAGTGACTGAATCAGGACTTGAACCCAGGTTAGCTAGTGCTTAATTCCATGCTTTTTTGGGGGGGCATAGAAGAACTGGGGTACAGGCCAGAGAAGTAGGGGTGGTGGTGAGAGGATTCACCAGAGACATAGTGGGGAACAGAACAGGCAAATCTACTGAAATACACTGCTAAGGGGAGCAGCTGGCAAGACAGGAGAGGTCTGCTGGGCCATATGTGGGTTAGTAGAGGTGATACTGCTGAGACTTAACCCCTAGGCCACCAGAGAGGCCCCCTGAGTTCGTGCTTTGAAACTCTGAGGTCTAGGGAGGTAATACAAGTTGGGAGAATGAGCACTGTTTTGAGTCAGGCCCCCTTTGCCATATCCAGTCACGTGACCTGGCCAGACCAACTTGGAGAGGTCAGTCTCCTCACCTGCAAAATGGGAACGAGGATGGCACACATTTCCAGATTAGTAATAATATATTTGGGGCACTGAAGTTCAGTCACGCCTCTAGAATAAAAACCTAACAGATGCACATGACAGAGAAATAAGGCACAAAGGGACACATTCAAAAGTGATCGCCCCTCCTACATCACATCCTAAATTCCTCTCCCCAGAGGTAACCACCACCAACAGCTTTTGTGTCATCTTTATTTTTTTATGATTTATTTACTGGGCCTCCCTGGTGGCACAATGGGTTAAGCAACGCACCATGAGGCAAACCACAGCCACTGCAGCACAAGTTCAATCCCTGCTGCTGGCCAGGGAGGGCACCCACATGGCGCAGCAGAACTCTCCTGCCTCGGTGCTGCTCCCCTCAGCAGTGTGTTTCAGTCAGTCTGCCTGTTCTGTTCCCGCCTCTGTCTCTGGTGGATCGTCTCACCCCCTGCACCTCTGGCCTGTACCCCAGTGCTTGTATGCATAAAAAAAATCTTTAAAAAAAAAGATGTATTTATTTATATATACAAGAGCTAGGGTATGGGGGTGGTAAAAGGATTCACCAGAGACAGAGTGAGGAGAAGAACAGAAAGACTGGCTGAGATACACTGCTGAGGCGAGCAGCAGGCAAGGCAAGAAAGGTAGAAAGGTCTGCTGCCCATGTGGGTCAGCTCCCTGGTGGGGGTTCGAACGCATGTAGCAGTGGCTGCGGGTGCTTCATAGTGCAGTGCCTAACCCCTTGCCCACCAGCTAGGCCCCACTTTTGTATCATCTTTTGGAAACTTTCTGTGCACATAAAGACAGAGAGGCTGTAGAAGATAGCAGTTCAAAACAAGAGCTACCAGGTCCAAATCCTGGCCCTGAAGCTTATTTGCCCTGTGAAGCTCAGACAAGTTATTTGTTCTCTCTAAGCCTCAATTTACTCATCTGGAAAACAGGGCCAATAAAAATTACCTATTTTATAGGGTATCTGTGAGGATTCAATAAGTCAATCTATGTAAACTATTTAAAACATGTCCTGGCTCATAACCACCCAATAAATACACACACATAGCGAATCCTTTCTGGAAGGCGTTGTGGTAGCCTTTTGCTAGCACAAGGATTCAGCAAGACACATCTTGCTCACCTGTCCTTTGGCACAAGTGTAAGAATCTCTGTGGGATAAATTCCTGGAGGAGAAATTGCTGGGTCAAACAGTTGTGCCCTTGTAATTTCAATTAGTTTTTGGATGAGTAAATCCTTCTAGCAGGCAGGAAAAGGAAAAGAGCCCCACAGGGGAGCAGGACAGAGGACAAGGATGTGGTGTTTTCTGTCTCTGAGACCCAGGGAGGACCATGTCCACCCCAGCAACCTGGAAGACATGCAGGTCCCTGGCTAGGCAGATGGAGGGTTTAATATTATTCAAATTGTGCCCATAAAGGTTTTATAGGGAATTGGTTGATTGGATTAGCTGAGCAGGAGTTCCTAATGAGCAGCAGCTGCTTAACAAAATGCTGGAGCAGAGACAATTTTCCCTTGCCACCCATGCCAATGACACCTCAGGACGGAACCAATTAGGTTCTCCTTCTTTGACTATCCTTTAGATCCCAGATTGGCAGAGACGGAGTAGAGAACAAGGCAGAAGAGAGTATAGGTCAAAGGGGTAAAACAAAAGGTCTTTTGTTGGTTCAAATTACTGTCACCTCAGCAAGTCATCTCCCTTCCTGAGCCTCAGAGAAGGAGAGCCAATTTCAGAGGTTTCTCGTGGGGACTAAATGAAGACAAAACACATTTAGTATGGTGCCCGCTACAGAGTGAGAGTCTCATAAATGATATCCCGGATCCAGCCCTGGGAATAAGGCACAAGTTGCAGCTTCCCACCTTCCAATACTGGGGCATTTCAGCAGTTGCTCCAATCACCCCCTAGGGACTGCTCCCTCCAGACTTCCAAAACCCTGCAAATGGAATGTGTGGCTTATGTGTCCAAGTAAGCTTTATTTTATTTTTAAAATGTATTTATTTATGCATACAAGAGCTGCGGTGCAGGTGGGGGGCGGAGGTGAGAGGATTCACCAAAGACAGAATGGGGAGCATAACAGGTGAACAAACTGAAATACACTGCTGAGAGGAGCAGCGGGTGAGACAGGAGGGGTCTGCTGCGCCATGTAGGTCACCTCCCTGGTGGGGGAATCAAACTCGTGCTGCAGGGTTTAACCCGCTCCACCACCAGGGAACCCGTCCCAGTAAGTTTTAAATGCCTTGCCAGAGCTAATAATCGGTTTGGAGCTTAATCCAAAAGGGCAAATTGAGGGTGAGCAACCTCAGATGGGGGAGAAAGGGAGGGGTTCAGAGGAAGTTTCCCACCCCTGCATCAGATGTGTGTTAATCCAGGCCGTGCTGGAATCCATTAAGCGCAAGGCTTTGGGTCGGACATAGATCAAGCTTAGCCTACTCCGGCGTGAGTTTCGTGCACTTTGAATTCGCTTCTGAGTCTCAGTCCCCCTCTTCGTCGTTAAACCCGGGACAATAATGGCTCTGTGGCAAGGCTGGAGAGAGAATCGGGGAGGTGGCTGACGGTGAGCACTCCGCCCCCGGCCGGCATTCCGGGGGTGGCCACCGCCGGGGCACACACCCGTCGCCGCCGAGCGGATCTGCCGGCCCGGGAGGAGGCAGCCGCCCTCCACGCCTCCGCAGGCGGATTCCCCCGCGGCCTCCCGCGCCGCGCGGCGGGGACCCGGGTGATTGCAAACAGCCGCCGGCCTCATTAGGAGACGTATAATTAGCGGCTGGCGGAGTCAGAGCCCGCACCGACTAATTACCGCCGAGAGCGGGCTGCGCTGCAAGCGCTCAACGTCCAGGCCGCGGGGCGCGCCCGGATACCGCGCCAGGCGGGACCCTCGCGGGGCTGGCGGAGACGGCCTGGGGGCCGGGCCTGGGCGGGGCCTGGGCGGTCCGAGCCGCCCCAGTGGGCTTGCGCGAAGGGGGACACCAATGAAGGGATGGGGGTGGGACCGGAGGCGGGATAGGGACGGGATGGGGAGTAAATCCGTCCTTCTTGACCGCGTCCACACCCGATTCTCAGCGCCAGGCGTTTCGTCCGCGTTATCTCGTTTATCTCACATCCACCCACGAGGGAACCATTATCCTATTGCACAGATGAGGAAAATGAAGTCTAGAAACGTGAATTAACCTCCTTGCACGTGTTTGGTAAGTGATGGAGAGGGAATTCGAACCAACCCCAAATGGCTCGAAGTGGACGAGCGAAATCGTGCGCAGGACGTCAGGCGTGTAGACGAAAGAACCCTGGGGGGTCCATGGCCTTGGATTCGAATTCTGATCCTTACTGGATTTGCATCGTACTGAATGTCTGACTTTGACCGAAACCCCAACTATATCTATTAAATGGGCGCAGTGTTAGGATTAAGGGTACTGAGGCTGGGAAAGGGAGAGGAGTGATCTTAAAATTCTCGCTCGCTCCACGCAGTGCGGGCCTCGGACGCCCCCTGCCGACCAAAGAAGGTCATGGGCGAGTCTTTTTTAGGGCGTGGATAATGGGGTACTTAGGGGAAAAGAAAGGTATTTAGGGCCAACATTGGTCTCTAAGGAGAGCAATAGCTTCCTTCCCTTCCTCTCTCACATCCCTCCCTCAAGGTTGTGAAAGAGCGAGAGATAGGGAAAATTGAGGACTTCTTCAGGATCTTGCAAATAATAGGCTCTGAAATAGTCCTCCCTTCATAGACCTCCTGGGCCACCCAAGTCGCTGACAGTTCTACAAATAAGGATGGGCATAAGGACCTAGTTACAAGGTTGCACATCATCGTGCTGGGTAAACAAGAAAATCTACCATTAATTTAAATGTCCATTATGGGGTATTTACCAGTTTAACCAGTAAACAAAGCAATACTGTGAAGCTGAAAAATAGCGTTGCATAATAATTAACAAGTCAAACAAGAACGAATCAGGGGGCCTCTCTGATGGTGCAAGGAGTTAGTCGCAGCACTATGGAGATATCAGCAGCCAGGGAGAGAATCCACATGGCGCAGCGGGCCTCTTCTGTCTTGCCTGCTGGTGCCCTCAGCAGTGTATTTCCAGTAGATCAGTCTGTTCTGCTCCCCACTCTGCCTCTGGTGAATCCTCTAACCCCCACACCTCTGGCCTGTACCCCAGCTCTTGTATAAATAAATAAATCTTTAAAAAATGAATCAACATATGTAAATTTGAACTAAAGGAGAGACAAATGCTGTTGGAGATTTATACAAAGTTCAAAAACAGGTAAAGTCAATCTTTCTTGGGTGCTGGAAATGCTCTACTTCATTCTGGCAGTGGTTACACAACTGTTCATATGCAAAAATTCATAGAGTTGTACACTTAATATGTACTTTATGAATAAAGCAATCTTTAAAAACATTAAAGCAAAAATAAAATAATTACTAAATAATGTGATCCTTGTCTTTAAACAAAAATGAAAGGAAAACAAATTTAACGTATTAGCTGATTTAACCAGCTGTTATCATCTTAAATGATATTTGTCCCAGGACCCCTTTACACCCTTAAATTACTGAGGATCCCAAAGAGAGTTTGTTTTTGTGGGATATATCAGTATTCACATAATAATACAGAAATGCTTAAAACACAATATAATGTTATATTAGGTGTCAGAGTGATGTCAGCTCATGTCATATATCCTTTGGAAAACTTTGCTGTCCACTTACAGTGAAAAAGGAAAATAACATCTTAGTATTACTATGAAAATAATTTGATCTTAGAGACTTCCTGGACCTCATTTTGAGAACCACTAGCACAGTAGAAAACGACAAAAGAAAACATACTACATGTCTGTCTCCATGCTGAGGTTACACTTTATTTTTATTTGATTATGCTTTTCTGTAAAAACTGAAAACTAGAACAACCATGAATTGTTTCTGCAAATAAAAATTGAAATGACATAACCATCTCCACAAGACTATTGAAAGGGTCAAATAATAATATTTTAAAAAGCCCTAACCTGAAAGTAAGATTCAGGTCCAGTATCAATACCTGGCCTGAGAGTGTAAGATCATACCCTCAAAAGCCCCACCATCTAACCTGGCAAGAGAATATAACTGCGTGCACAACAATACTGCAAGTATTATGGCAATTTCCCAGAGAAATCAGAGGGCACTCAGGGAGGTGGAGATTTAATTGTCACACCTGTGGGCTCAGTGGGCTAGCTTCCAAAAATCTGAGCCCTGAACAGCAGAAACGGCAGGGTTTTTATACAGGGTTTATGAGGAAACAGGTTACCCCATTCATCAGAGCATAAGCATAGACATAATTGCATAAGCATTCTTTACTGTTTGGGATGGATAGTCGGGAAGGGTCAAGATGTAACAGGGTGGTCCCCCAGGAAAAGGGGAGGTACAAGGTTTCCTGCCCCACCCAAAGAAGGGTGGAGCTGAGCAGGGAGGAGAAGAAGCTGGTGAGAAGACTGGAGAAGGAAGGAAGCAGGGTATAGAGCAAGGAGACCTGGAGGAGGCACGTGGAGCAGAGAGACAAGTGAAGCAACTGTGCTTGCTTCTTGGTCTGGACTGCTTGAAACAGATGGGGGTGAGCTACATGTAGGGAGGTTGACAATGGCAGCTTTTATCTTGATTTCTCTCTTTTCCTCCCAGATTAGTCTGACCCTTTCTGATCCTCTTTTATGGGTCTCCACCAAAAGGTGCTTTAGACTTGTGGCAGGCTTTCAGCCCTTGCTTTGAGCTAGTCCTGTTTGGCAGGACTTTTGCCCACGCAGGGATAGGTACCTTTGGGTGCTTGATTTAGCTTTATTTTTTGTCTTTTATGTATCGTTCACTAATTGTATTGAAGTTGCTTTCCATTAAAGGGCTTATGTTTTGTCATGATGCCGCGGATGGCAGAACCTATTTAGAGCCAGCAGGTCTGGGGGTCCTGGGTGCCCTTCTCCTTGCCCTGTAGCAAAGGTAACCCTTTTCTCAGGCTCCTGTGAACAAGCAGTGCACCCAGCATCATCTCCGCTCCAGCAAGCAGCAGAATCTACGCAACTGACTCCAAGCAGCAAACTTAGCAACTTCCTGCTTCACAAGGTAATAGAAAGTAAACTTCCCTGGGGGCCCCCCGCCGCAGCGGCTGCAGCTCACACAGTATTGTGAACTGCCGCATAAAGCTGAACCTCATCACAGCATCAGTCGCTGGATTGTGGAGCTCAATTCCAAAACCTAAGCGTGTGAAAGGCAGCAAGACGCATGCGTTCTGCAAATGCCGCGGGAGGTGGGGGCTTGAGCTAAACTGACACAAGACTCGGCCTCTCTGAACATTCGAGCCCCACCTCCCGCCCTCCTGTCCTCTCTAAGTGGCTGCGATGCTGTGTAGCCTAACTTCTCATTGGCCGCTGGCAGGACCATAGACATCCGGTTTGAGCATCCGGCTGCCAGGGGCGGTAGCCGCCATGGTGCGGTTCAAGCACCGGTAAGAGGCCCGAGGCCAGAGCCCCTCCCTCCCTCCCCCGACCCCAGCCTTGCCAGCTCCCAGCGTCCGCGACCCTACTCTCACCCCTTCTCGTCTGCGGCAGGTACCTGCTCTGCGAGCTGGTGTCTGATGATCCCCGCTGCCGCCTGAGTCTGGAGGACCGAGTACTGAGTGGTCTCGTTCGAGACACGATCGCCCGCGTGCACGGGACTTTCGGCGCCGCCGCTTGCTCCATTGGCTTCGCGGGTGCGAGAGTGCTGGGCAGCCGGGGCGGAAAGAGGGATTTGAAGAAGGGACTTAAGCGAACCTAGAAGCTCCCAAACCCGATACACCACTGATCTGTATAATATCGTCCTTCTCATTAGGGAACCTAGCCTGAGATCTGGACAAATCCGATTAGGTAGAGAGCTAAGAACATACTGCGGTGGGACTTTGGGCAAGAATCTTATTTATCTGTTTAACATGTAAATAATATTGGGGATTGCAATTGAATTTAAAAAGGTAGTGAGAATTAAGTGAAACTATAGTTAAAAGTTATTTGGACATTACATGACATCACATGTTAAAACCATCATCTAAAGTCCTTTTGTTACAGGGCAACCCTGATATAAAATGGGTTTGCCTGACTGGGTTTTTACCCGTGCGCTCGAACGGCACTTATAATGCCCCAACTGCAGGCACACACAACAAAGGTTAATAAAGGGTTTTATTTATAAGGGAAGGGAAAATAGCATAGTAGTTCTTGGATCTTGTAGGTCTGGAATGCGGGGTCGAAGTCCATAACCTATTTGTGTAATCCATTTAGGAGGGTCTTTCCGCCTAACACTTTAATAGTAAATTACAGAGTACACAACTGTGTATATATGAAAGTCGGGCCCTTCCTACTCCTAATAGCCACATTTAAACTAGCTCTTCCTGTTATTACATGCTGGAGGTTGAATCCTGAAGAAATGCATAGGCACAGTTCTACATTAGGCAAGAATGGGCTGCTGTGGGAGCCTACAGAGCCCAGTTGCAGAGCCTGTTTTTTTCAGGCAAGGTTTATCTGAGGGAAGTGGATCTCTGCCCCATCCCCTGCCATTTAGTAACTTATCAGTGAATTAAAATTATAATTTTATTCATGTTTGCCCTGTTCCCAAAACCATCCTAAAATGTTTTCCCTCTTCAGGAAAAGGGTTATGTTCCAAAGTGCCACTTCCTGTAACAGTGCCTAAACCTAGGAGTACAGTTCCCCAAAATTATCCCTTCCCCCTCTCTTCTAGTGCGATACCTCAATGCGTATACTGGAATAGTGCTACTTCGATGCCGAAAGGAATTCTATCAGCTTGTGTGGTCAGCTCTTCCCTTCATCACACACTTGGAGAACAAAGGACACCGTTACTCCTGTTTTCTCAACACCCTACACGTGGGAGGTAGGATGGCACATGGTATAGCTGTTGATATTCAATAGGTAAAAAGAATTCAGTCTTCATTAGTGGATGGGTTTCCCACTCTATTTCTAAGAGTTCCAAAGTTTTTGAGACAGACACCTTTCACAAGATGTTGACCACAAAGCTCTTTTCATTTGCCAGGTACAATCAGAACTTGTCAGAAATTCCTGATTCAGTACAACAGGAGACAACTGTTGATCTTGTTGCAGAACTGCACTGATGAAGGTAAGTTATGCTAATCCAGTACTCACTGAGCAGCAAAGAAAGAGCCACTCCCAAAGATACCTTTCATCCCTGCTTGGTTTGCCTGCCTTTCTCCAGGAGAGCGGGAAGCTATCCAGAAGTCTGTCACAAGAAGCTGTGTACTGGAGGAGGAGTCTGAAGCAGAGGAGCTTTCAGACAGTGGAGGTGAGGAGGTTGCTGGAGCAATGGAATGAATGGCTCCAGGTTGCACTGTGCCAGGCCTCAGGGGATACACAGATTGAACATCCAGCTCTTCAAACTGAATGAACTGAATGACTGACAACCAGAGGTCAAACTTCTAGCTCAAAATGGAGGATTTACTCTCGTCAGACAAACTAGTGACATTTATCTACTGTTTCCTGGAATAGCAGTTATGTAGATTGTGAACTCTCTGTAGTTACAAACTATTTGGTTGGCTGAGAGTAGTTTAATAAATGTTTTTGGCTTCTATATCATTTAGCAAACTTATCAAGTTCATTCTTGGTCAAGTTTGTTTTCCCCTCAACCTTTGACCTCAGTGGGAACACAGATTCCTTAAGGCCTTGTCCTCTACCTAGCCCCTAGCATAGGGTCTAAGCCAGGTAATCTAGAATAGGAGTATTAGTGCAGTATGGCAACTACGCTGGCACAGATACATAGCCAGTCTCGTATCTGACATCGGTCTTAAAAATAAGCGATTCCTTGCCGACACCTTATCAGGAACTTGACAAGAAATGAGGTTCTTGCACTTTTGGGGGTGAGGGTAGGAAGCTGTGGGAAGTACTGGCCTGACCTAACCTCATTAATGCAGAGCTCAGTCCCAGCTGCCAATGTCTGTTTTCTCAAGTTTCAGCCTTCCCTATTGCTTTACACCTGCCTGTCACCTGAGCAGACTACCGCATGTTACAGGAATTAGGAGGGACAAGAGACTTGCAGTTAAGTTCTGATCTGCTAATGCCATTTGAGCATCTGTTTTCTCCACTCAAAAGTCCTTTACACACCTAACAGAACAGAAAGACGTTATTTTTTCTTCAGTGTGTCCCCTTGTGTGTCAGGGTTTGAATACCCTAACCTGTCAAGAAGAGTTCCTGAATCTCTTTAGAGAATAGCAGGTTAAAGCTAAACCCCTGCTCAAAGACAGAATCGCTCAAGTTCATAGTAGAAGTTACTTTAACCTATTTATATTTAATAAGTTTGTCTAGTTGACCTGTAAGAACTTAAAAAAACCAGAAAGGACATAATGCATATTATGCAGGTGATTTATTGTACTATTTGCCTTCACATTCTATTACACCTAGAGATCACTTTATTAAGCAGCAGCAGAATTCACATCACTCAAATCCAGCTCAAACTAAGGCATAAGACTGCCTAGAAAAGAGGCGGCGGTGGGCAACCTGCTCTGCTTTACCGCCAGGTGTGCCAGATTCCTCTACTCCTACAATGTAGGTCACTGTCACTTGAAACAAGTTTGGCTAAAGGTTGGCAGGTCCCAGGGCTTCCTTAGTGACACAGCTTCCAATGCTTAACAGAAGCCATGTTTAGGAGGCTAAACCCTCTCTGTTACAGATGCAAGTGCAACTGAGGTCTGGCACCACAGCTGGCTGTTTATCAGGAAAAAAACTGCAATTCAAGCTGGGTGTCCTAAATCCATTTTATTCCCATCCCTATTTCTTTAACAAGAGGACAACTGAACAGATAGAAGAGTCAACTATTTTTAAAAAACAAATGAGTAAATGTGCTGAAGCTACAATGCCCAGACAAATGACGTCACAGCAGAGTAGGGGTAATACCACTCTGGTTTGGGCTGCTCCAAGGGGATGTTGAAGAGAAAAACTACTTATATATGGGTCAAAAAGGCTATCCTGGAAACAAACTAAAACCTTGGCAGGAAAAGATCTCTTGTGTGTCAATACTTTATTTTGGTGTAAAGACGGGACGCTGGAAAATACACTGTATTTAAAATTTTCTTGGTTCCCCCTTCATGTTGTGGAAACCCCGGCCCCCCCTCCCCCAGGGCTAATCTGTTCAAATTCAAATACTTAAAAATTACAGCAGCAAAACAAAAGCACAGGGGAAAATAAAAGAAGATGGAAAAGGTAGCCTGGGCCAGTTATGTCACTTGGTGTGGACGACTGAGGTGCTGAACAGGAGCTTCTGTTTCTGTTTTTTTCTTTTCCTTCCTCCTTTATCTTATAAAAGAAAACACAAAGAAAGTTTAGGTTAGAATGTTATGCCCTGGTCCTCTATTTTCATTCCTGAGAATCAGTGTCAGCAAAGAGTGTAGGCTCTGGAATTAGACTACATGGGTTCAAGTACCAATCCTTGTATACTCTAGGTGTTTGCATTTAGGCAAGGCACTTTATTTCCCTAGAACTTCACTTTTTCATCTGTAACCCGAGAGTCATATCCATTAATTGGTTTACTATCGTCAGAAGAATCTGTTCTATGGCTGGATCTTAATCTACAGCACTTGCAGGAATGAGATTGGGGGAAATTAGCACAATGCTAATTAAGCACATTTAGCAAGTGCACCATAAGTGTTAGTGTTATTTTGTCTAATTATGAATTCCTCAAAACAGGTGCACTCTGAGCCTGTTTTTTCCATCTACGTCCCAACTTGATTCTAAAATGTAGGCAAGATCTATTTACTCTCCTTCACTGTGTCTTAGAAGGGAAAACAGTTCCTTAGATTTTCACATCCAGGCCTCAAGAATTAAATGGGTAGGGGGGAAGGGGCGCTGCTGCTCCCTGGTGGCACAATGGGTTAAGCAACACACTGAAGCAAACCGCAGCCACTGCAGCACAAGTTCGATCCCTGCTGCCAGGTCAGGGAAGTGACCCATATGGCGCAGCAGACCTCTCCTGCCTCACCCGCTGCTTCCCTCAACAGTGTGTTTCAGTAGATCTACCTGTTCTGCTCCCCACACTCTGTCTCTGGTGGATCCTCTTACCTCCTACGATTCTGGCCTGTACCTCAGCTCTTGTATGCATAAATACATCTTTAAAAAAGAATTAATCTGGGGTCCTATCTGACAAATCACATAGAAGGTTATTTGATACCAGAATGTCCGGTTAAAGGCTCAGAAGGCAAAGTGCCCAACTAATTAGTGATGGCTGATACTAGTTACAAGTGGAAATGGCTTTAATATGTATAGTAACTTTGACAACCTCGTGCAGAGGCCTCCGGTTTTTTGCCCTTACCAGAGAGGGGATCTGAAGAAGCTGGCGTGTCCAATTTCATGAAGGCTGCCTCAATAGCTTGGCTGAAGGAATTCTGGAAACTGGGCACAGGAACACGGTCTGAGTTATCACTCTCCCCATCACTGTCCACAGGGGCAGGAGGAACTAAGCTGTTTTCATCTTAAAAAAACAAAATAAAACAATTCTAGAAACAACTCCATAGTGTTTTTACTTTCTGAAAGGAGTCCAGGATATTATTGTCCCTTCAACAGAGGGCCATCCTTACCTTTCTTTGGAGCAGTTTTGGGCCACACATCTGCTTTTGCTTTGCCAACCCTCAGCATCTGCCAAGGTGGGAAAGGAAGGAAAAAGAACTTAAGGGGTCCAATTTCTCTTCCAGACACCTTCAACACAGAAGCAATTATCACCTTTGAAAAGCTTTTTTGAGGTACTTGACACATTGTTTCAGTCATGTCCTCCATATCCCAGTCAACAGAAATGGCAGTCAAACCAATTAAGGTGGGAAACCAGAAGTTGTTTCTTGGGAAACAGGTGGTAAATATTGCATATAAGGCACAAAAGGTATTACTCAGACTCTCAAGTTGAGAATCTTGATTCTGTCATCTCCTGGTTCTAATCAATTCTCTTGTTGGAAGCAAAACTTAAGTAAGCAGTGGGTAGTACTATTTTTACAACAAACCACCTAACAAAGTTCGGTTATTTAAGGTCATGAAAACCAATTTAACTTTATCCTGAAACTGCTCTAACATTTCCTAGTCTTTTTTCCGGTAACTCCTTAATCACTAACTTTTAGATTCAGCCACACACCAGATTCCTTTGAGTACAATAATATCACAATAATCCCTCCTGACCCTGAGTGAAATTTTTTTCATTTCACGTGACCAAGGTCAGTTTTTTAACTGCTGAAGGTCACCATGAATCCCACCTGCCATTAAAGTCACTCAAAGCATGATGAATTTTAATTTTATCCCTAGAAAAGGTTCCACAAGATATAAGTGGAGGCCTCCCTGGTTAAAGTCTCAGGGCTATCAAGTTATCGCCAGTCACTGCAACATAAATTCAATACCCCCCAAAAAAAAAAAAATCAATACCCCAACCAGGGAGGTGACCCACACAGCACAGCAGACCTCTTCTGTCTAGCTGGCTGCTCCCTCAGCAGTATATTTCAGTCAATCTGCCTATTCTGTTCCCTGCTCTGGCTCTGGTGAATCCTCTCACCCCTGCATCTCTGGCCTATACCCCAGTTCTTGTATGCATAAATAAATCTTAAAAAATCTCTATCTATATACATATCTCCATGCCATTGAAAGAAAAAGTGGTCAGAGAAACTTAGCGATCAAAGGAGACTGAAGAGAACTGACAACTAACTGCAATGAGTAATCTTTAACTGAACCTAATTGAAAATAATATAAGACATGGAGACAAACTGCAAAGTAGAAATAGGTATGACATTAAATACTCAATCAGTTGAATTTCTTGAATGTGTTTATGACAGTTATATAAGAGGATATCAGGGGGTGAGGGGGAGTCATCTATCTCCCAAGTGCACAGTGACGTGGCATCCATAAGGTCTGTAGCTTATTTTCAACAAAGGGGAAAAGAAGCAAATATAGGAAAATGGTAAACTGAAAGGTATATGCTCATTATACTATTCTTTCAAATCTTTAACAGTAAAGTTTTTCAAAAAACTGCGGTGAATAAAGAGAAAAAAACAATGGGAATAAAAGCCTAGTTTCAAAAAAGCAAGCAGCTGGCATAATTCCTAGGAGTCACTTTCTTCCTTGTTTAACTTCTGAGGCCTAGCAGATAGCTTTCATGATTGCTGTTCATTTTTTTCATCTTTCTTGACTTCAGGACTTTTTTAACAAAGTCCAATTCTTGCTTATTTCTCAGCACAAACTGCTATTTGAATGTGAGAAACATCCATATAAACTGATAAAAGACTATTAAATAGGTGGGAAGGTTTTCACTTCACTTAGGTTTATTCAGGATTCCAAATAACATGACTTGGAGAAGAGGATCCTCACCTAACTTTCTCAGTTTACTCTTTTTTTTTTTTTTTAAGATTTATTTATTTATGCACACAAGCACTGGGGTACAGGTCAGATGTGTGGGGAGGGTGAGAGGATTCACCATAGATAGAGCGGGGAGCAGAACAGGCAGATCAACCGAAGCACACTGCTGAGGGGAAGAGCGGGCACAGCAGGAGAGGTCTGCAGCGCCATGTGGGTCCCCTCCCTGGCCGGCAGCAGGGATCGAACTCGTGCTGCAGTGGCTGAGGTTTGCTTCATAGTGCGTTGCTTAACCCACTGCGCCACCAGGGAGGCCCACTTTCTCAGTTTACTCTCAATGCTTCTGGGCTCTTTATTTGGCAGGTGGGGTTAATAAAAGTGAATGATACATTATTTGGGTGATCTAAACCCAGATGGTTTAAAAGACTAAGCACATCTGATTCCCCCTTTTTTTTTAAAAACATTTATTTCTGCATACAAGAACTGGAGTACATACCAGAGATGTGGGGAGGTAAGAGCAGTCACCAGAGACAGAGTGGGGAACAGGGCAAGCAGATGGACCGAAACACACTCCTGAGGGGAGCAGCGGGTGAGGCAGGAGAGGTCTCTGCACCATGTGGGTCCCCTCCCTGGTTGGGGATTGAACTCACGCTACAGTGGCTGCAGATGGCTTCACAGTGCAGTGCGTAACCCCTTGTGCCACCAGGGAGGCCCCCTATTCCTTTCTAAAGCTGCCCTTTAGAGTACATCAAAGGGGAAAGAGGTTAGAAATGCAAATTCTCCAGAACCACACCTTATCCTGTAGTTAGATGTTCTGTTGACTAGACACCCTTTGACAATTCTAAGGAATAGAAGACACTTGATATGGGCATGTCTGTTAAAATCATATGGTACCCAGAGGCCCTTGCAGAGTGCCAATGGAATACAAACTTGTCAATGATACTAAAGAGATTACTTGGTGTTTTTCACCACTGTCAAACAATGGTTTTTCTAACTACATTACTGAATGGAAAAGATGTCCAAAAGAACCTACATGGTTTGTTATTAATGACACCCACATCAGTTTCTAACATATGAATTACAATAAAGATTTTGACAAATACTAAAAAAACCTACTACGCTTATCATTCTACATTAGCCATTAGCCCCAAAGAAGTTAATATTAACATGTCAAGCTATTCATCCATTTTCCTCTGTTATCTGAACACAGGAATGCTGAGCATTTGCTTTTTTGCAAGATTAATAAAGTGAGCTGGCATCAAGTCTCACTAGCCTCACCACCCCCTAGTTCCCAAGAAAGCTGGTTTAACTATTATAGAATAACCAAGACAAACTTCCCTTCCCAAAATGAAAAGAGAAGTGGTTTATTGTATGTACCAGATACCTACCACCTAAATCAAAAGTCCCAGAACCACGGGACCAGTTAAAATTGATCAGGCCTTCCCGGTGGAGCAAACGGTTAAACACCACACTATGAAGCATCCGCAGTCACTGTAGGACAAGTCAATATCCCTGGCCAGGGAAGTGACCCACATGGCACAGCAAACTTCTCTTGCTTTACCTGCTGCTCCCCTCAGCAGTGTATTTCAGTCAGTCTGCCTGGTCTGTTCCCCACTGTCTCTGGTGAATCCTCTCACCCCGCCCCCACACCTCTGGCTTGTACACCCCAGTTCTTGTAATAAATAAATCTTTATAAAAATAAAATTTACCTGTCACCTAGTCCCTAGAACAGTGTCCAGTACACAATTATCTCATGATTTGTTCTCATGATTTGTTAAGTAATAAAACTTGTGTTTCACTCAGTTACTCTTGCCTTCTTTCCTGGTTAAGTCTATAGTGATATCTGAAACTAAATCTATAATCATCCATTTTAAGAAAGCCTCCTCTCATTATTAAAGTCAGCACAACATTAGGTCTCTCTCCTTCTCCAACAGATTTCCAGAAAGACAAGCAGCAGTGTTCATATTAAATACCCTTGGGTTGCTTGTCAAAGTATTTACCTGAGCAAAGGAAGGGAAGGGAGAATCTTCTTCCAAACTCCCAACACAGAAGGAAGAACTACTTTGACTGGCAGTGGGTGACAGAGGGGTCAGCAGAAAATCTGAAAGAGAACCACAGACCTGATTATACAAGTCAAGTACCAAAGAGTGTCCTCTTATAAAGAGAGAAAAACTCCTAAATCAGGTCTGGATAACCACCAACACCACCACATAAAAATAACACCGATCAAATGTCATTTCTGCCCATGTTCTTTTTTTTTTTTTTTTTAAGATTTATTTTGTGCATGTAAGAGTTGGGGTGTAGGCTAGAGGCACGGGTGTTAAGAGGATTTACCAGAGACAAAGTGGGGAGCAGAACAGGCAGCTCAACTGAGAGCAACAGGTGAAATGAGAAGTCTGCTGCACCATATGCAGGTTAGCTCCTTCAGGCCATAGCAGTGGTAGAGCTGACACTTAACCACCCTTAGGCCACCAGGGAGGCCTGGAAACACAATCTTTATTTCACAAATTAAGTCAATGTTCCACCCTATTCCTTTGTGCAACTGTTTTATTTTGCATCAAGGTTGTGCCCCTGAGATGCAGGTTCTAGCCTCAGGCTACTAATCCACAAATATCACTAAGAGTTTTAAGTATTCTGATTATTTTGTTTAAAATACCAAAGAAATAAATTTTAAGTATCAAAAACTATCTCTCAGGTAGATAAAGATCAGAAAAAACAGTTCTCTGAAATTATAGTAACGCCTCAGTGTTTAATTTTTTAATAGACTAAAAAAATTCCTCTATAAAAGTTATTTTTAAAAAGCTAAATGTCACTGTGGACTTCTCAATCCCCTTCTCACTTTCAGGAGCAAAAGACCACAATCCCAGCATTTAGATAAATGCATTCATTAGATATATAAACCCATAATAAAATGCTTTGCTTTGTGTCTACTTTAAATCCACTAATGGTATAGTTTGTCTTGCTCTACAGATTCCTTTAATGTCAAAGGTCTACCCACTAATTCATGGAGACACCTTCTTCTCTAACAGGTATAAAGCATTTCATAATATAAATGCTATAATTTACCCATTTCCAAACCAGTAAATTTTGAAGACCATTTCCCTTTAGTATTATAAGCCGTACTACGATAAGGCAACATGTACAAAAACACTTAAATGTCTGCTTATGTGGATGGCAGGGGAGGAGGAGACTCTAGGTTTAATGATACTGCCATACGTGCTGCCCCAAGCTTTCTACAAGCTAGCATGGCATAATTAGTAAAGTCAACAGGAAAGGTGAATCAAATGACAAAGATCTGATGTACCTCACATTAACTATCCAAAAAAAAGTTATTCACCTTAAGATACCACCATGCCATGGTAGGTGAGAATTGCAGATTCAGACAGATTAAGGTTTTGCTTAAGGTCTGTGGCTGCCAGTTGACTTAATTTTTTAAATTCCAACTTCATTTACCTGCTTGGGAACCTGGACTTCTGCTAAGAGGAGAAAGCGAGAGGGGCCCATGGCCCTCGGTGCTGGTGGGACCCAAAGCAGAATCAGAAGAGCAGGTATAGGAATTGAAGGCAGGAAACTGCTGTAGATTCTCCAGGGGAATGTGGACTTCTGGGTCTGCAAAGGAAAGACAAGAATGGCAGTCCCACCTACAGAATTCCTCAAATATTTTCTAACAGTTGAGGACGGTCAACATGTATCCCCTCCCGCCCCCACTGGTCTGAAAGATGCAAAGCTTTAAAGCCCAAATTTATAGTAACTGTCACTTTATGCCTTTGTTTTCATATAAAGCCTCATTCCATCTATTCATAATTGAAGCTGGTGACAAACGAGAGATTATACTTTTTGTACTTGTGTTTCAATGTTGCCGTAGAAAATAAATCATTAAAACAAAAAGCTCTTATTCCGGAAACACCAGTTTTCTCACACATTCAGGACAAATGCCAAACAACTACACAATGTTAAGGCCCCAGAATATACTTACCCAGTTTCAGAAGAAAAATTTATGCTTACTACCTTTACCCTAGCCAAATACTCAATTCCTTGTTTTCTGGAAGGTAACTAGATCTTCACATCATACTAGTGTGGATTTAATGAAGTTTATATTGAAGGACCAGATCAAAAGACCCTGCTGTGCTTACTGAAAGAGCTCTTAAATCAAATTTCTTATACATACTTCCTGGTTTATCTAGATTTCTACATCACAACCCTTTGGCACAGTTGCTGCATGTAGATGTCACTTTAACAGAAAATCAATACAAATGTCCCTGGCATTCAGCAGATAAATCTTTAATTCCCTTCCCCACAACAGACTACTTTACCCACTATACCAAGGTTGAATTTAAGCCTATTCCTTAAAATATGCTATGCACTTTGACATACACTAATTCATTTAATTCTCAAATAAGCCTATGAAGTAGGTATTCTCACATTCACATTTAAGAGTTGAAAACAAGTGGCAAAGATGAGATAGGAAACCAAGTAGCTTGGCACACCTGGACACTAGGCCTCTGTACAATGATGCACAGCTCTTCTACTAGTCAAAGATGAGAGTTCATGAACTTACACTTGCCCTGTTTCTTGTTCTCCTCCATCTCAATCCGGCGCTCTCGGCGGCGTTCTTCCCGTGCCTTCTTCTGACGCTGACGCTTTCTCTTCTCAATATCATCTGCGGGTTGGTCAGGTTGTAAAAGGCAGACTCAGGGCAACCTGGCCATTAACTTCTCCCAGTGGACTAGTAGCTAAGGCCATGAGTAGGCCCAGCTAAACTGGATGAATGGATAGAGTGTATCCGGAGGTACTGAGACTCCTGACACAGCTCCTTAACTCCTCCCACACTGGGTTTCCATTCACAGAATCCCTAAATCACATTAAAAAGAAAAGTATTCTCACCTGAAAACATCTCTAGGGTTTCTTTAGAGACCACAGGAGGCTGCAGAGCCAGTTCACAGATGCTGAACTCACAAGTGAGTGGCAAATGAGAGAGATATCTATGACGCTGTCGAACATCCTACAACAGAGGAGCAACAAAACACTCCACTAAAACCAGGCCGAACTCCAACAGCTGAGTTTCCAGCCTAGACAGTCAGCAGTATATATGCACCCACACAGCACAGGAGTCAGAGTACTGCTTAAGTTCTGACCACTTTACAAAAACAAATTGCCAATTAGCCTCCAATAAGGTGGAATAAAGTAGGGTTTTGTGCTACAGATGTGAAGCAAGCCCTGTAATTAATGCTAAAGCTGGGGCCTCCTTGGTGGCCTAGGGATTCCATCTCAGCACTATCACTGCTACTGCCCAAGTTCAATCCCAGCCAGGAAGCTATACCTCATGTGGTGCAGCAAACCTCTCCTGTCTCTTCCATTGCTCCCCTCAGGAGTGTATTTCAGTAAATCTGCCTGTTCTGCTCCTTACTCTGTCTCAGGTGAATTCTCTCACCTCTGCACCTCTGGTTTACACTACAATTCATCTATGCAAAATTAAAAAACTATTTCTGATTTTCTAGGGTTGATGACTGGGTGTTAGGAGAGGAGATGAACAGGGAAATAAGAGTTATTTGTTGGCAAAAATATTCTGAGAACCATTGTAAGAATAATCAGAAAGACAGCAGATTTCTCTACTGAGTGAAGCTTAGCCTAAAATAGTGAAAAATTAAATCCATCAATTTAAATTTGTCTTTTTCATTCTCTTTCTGTAGGCTTACAATAGTCTAGTCTCTAACTTTGAAGTTTATAGCAGAGTTGTGACCAATACAGGAAAATTCCCAAAGAGCAAATACTCAAATAGGGAAATTATTAAAGAATTAATTCAGAAATATCTGCTGCTAAGCTAAAAATGCATTTCAAGCCTGTGTGAGAACAGAGCCTCCAAGGATTTGTTTCTTGGGATGCATCCCAACAAAAAGGAGAAACAAAAACAGACTCATTTTGAAAGTACAAAATATCTGTGTTCTCAGACAACAATAAGTGAACCTGAGAAGTGGAGAAAAGTGGTGGTTACGGACTTAAGAAAACCCCAAAAGGGAAGGGCACACCATTTAAATTTTTAAAAATTCACAGCATCACCACTGGCAAAAGATTTAAAAATACAAAATTTTAGGCCTTAAAGGTTTATGAACTTAGGTTTGGCTAGGCCTGTCTCAAAGAGGCACTTTCAGCCTCCTCCCTCGAAAGGGCCTTACCTCAGACATGGAGTAGCCAGCAATCTCCACCACGGTGGCTGAGATCTTCTCAGGGCTCTGCTCCAGACTGCCATACTCCCGCACAAGGCAGCGCACATTCACAGGGTGCAGGAACATGTGCTGCCCGTCCTCCGCTGAAGACAAGTGGTTCTATCACCCAACAGTCCAGGCCAGTCCTCAATACAGGGCCCTCTTTATAATTAGGCCTGCCTCTCCCACCCCAAGCCAGAAGACATGGCAGATCCAAGGGCCCAGGATCTATGGTGATACCTCCTTCTACTGAGAGAGATCCATCTCTCTAAAATACCTCAACCCATCCCTCCTCGGGACCCTCACCTTGGTAAAAGTAGTAACAAGGAGAGCTGCTCAGGTGTGTGAAGCCTGGCTTGGGGATGGGTTCTTGCTGACTGGACTCGGTACAAATGGTCCCCTCTCCAAGATTGTCATCTGCTAACTCCAAGTCATCACAGGCCTCTGATAAGCCTTCAGGTTCTGGTTCAAGCATTACTTCCTCTTCCTCTACCAGAGGGAGAGCAAGAGGACGAGGAGAGCCCAGAGAACAAACCTCGGTGGTTTCTTCATTAAAAGCAGACATGTACTCTAGCACATCCTGTTGGAATAAATTCTAGGTCAAAAGAAAGTAATGTGCCAAAGTAGGCACAGGAATCTAGCTGTCTGGATATGTATCTTAGAGATTAATTTAACACCCCTGGGAAAGTATTAAAAAGCACACAGGAAATACTCATAGTTCCTTCCCTCTTATCCCATGAAATTTTAACATACAACAGTGTCTATCAGTCAAAAGCAGCATTTGAGGACTGGCAGTCATTTGGTCTGTTAACAGGGACACACTAACCTTTCTGGGTTGGAAAACAGACTCCTTAGACAAGGGAGCCATCAGCACCAGTTGTTCCAGAGCAGCCACGACACCAGTGACCTCCCCTCTGCTTTCAGCCAATCCTGACAGAGTCTCCTCCCGAGTCTAAACCACCAAAGAGAAGGCCGGAGAATACTAAGTTTCCAGAAACATTTATTTTGAAGGTTAAGGGTTTATAAGAGGCAGACTCAACAGGAGCAAAGATTAAAAGAAAACAAGACCCAAACAGGAAGTACTTAAAATCCTCCATTTTTAAATAAAGCAAAAAGGCATCCAGTATGCAAATAAACAGATACCCCGTGCTTACAATCTCTTACAATGACAATAAAGCATTACACAAAACCTTCCTGAACATAAATCTAGAACACAGAATTAAGTCTTCTAGCTTTCCAGTTTTCACAAACTATGTTGAGAGCCTCAGGGCAGGAAGTAGGGATCTGACCAACCTCCTACCTCAACTTGGACAACTCTACTTTTAACTTTTCTTCTACCTGAAATACATTTGAACAAATATTCTGCAATATAGAAAGAAAACAAAAATAAACATATAGGACTTTCCTAAAGAGTTATATACAGATTCAAGTACCAGCTTCATTCACCTCGTGTTCTACAGCAAATCACCTAATCCATGATCCCGTTTCCTCACCTAAGACAGCTGAAACTATCAAACCAGTCCATGACTGCTTAAGAGATAAATGTAATGTTATTACTTTAGCACAGGGTATTTCACACGCTAATCCATTCAATAAAGAAGATTTTCATTGTTCTAATACAGATCCATGATTCTCAAAACACAATTCTGGGGATAAGCAGCATCAGAATCAGCCTGAAATATGTTGTAATGAAAATTATCAGATACACTGAGCCCAGATCCATTGATTCACTCTCTCGACCACCACTGATGTCCATCAAAGCTCAAGAATCAACTCCTGTGTGAAAGATATAGGACACAGGAAATTCTATATTTAGGTAATTCTTTCAGTTCCAACATCCTCAGCAGGTCTTGCTAGGTCTACTAGACAGGTCATACTTTCTGACAATGTCTTGATATTTCTAAAAATAAATCCAAGAATTTTTCTAAAAAATAAAAATACCGGGGCCTCCCTGGTGGCGCAGTGGTGACGCACTATGAAGCAGACTGCAGCCACTGCAGCATGAGTTCAATCCCTGCTGCTGGCCAGGGAGGGGACCCACATGGTGCGGCAGACCTCTCCTGCTGTGCCCGCTGCTCCCCTCAGCAGTGTACTTCTATTGATCTGCCTGTTCTGCTCCCTGCTCTCTGTGGTGAAGCTTCTCACCCCCACACACACACCTCTGTCCTGTACCCCAGTGCTTGTATGCATAAATAAATCTTTAAAAAAAAAATAAAAATACCACTTCAACTAAAAATACAACTAATCTAAAAACAGTATCAGTGCTACAATTAGTTATAAAATCATTTTGGTTTGTTCCTTTCAGCTCCAGAAAGAGCTAATTCAGGCCTTCCTGCCAATCACCAAACAAAATCTATGACAAAGTGGGTTTCTAGCCATTCCCTGCTTAATACCTTCAAGACAGAGCTGAAGTAACTTGCCCCCACCCTTCTGACCTGTTCCCAGTACATCATCTCACCTTGAGCTCCTGGATAGCAGCCTCAATAAAGCAGGATTCAGGAGTGTGCTTCTCCTCTGCCAGCTGCTGTTCTAATGCTACTTTCTCTTCCTGAACTACCCGGTGCAACACCTGTTCCTTAGAAGCCAGCAGCAACTTGGAATACTGGCTGTGCTGTTCATCTACAAGAAAGTCAGCAAGACCATAAAAACGTAAGACTTAAATCTTTTCCTATACATGTTTATAAAAAAGTTTTTTCATGAAAGATAAAACCAAATTTTGTACTGCAGTTTTTCATTGTCTTAAAATCTTCCAAAATGTTATACAGTCTATCACATTTTTACCTTCTGTATATACTGTTCTACACTTACTTATTAAGTGCCTTGTGGAACTTTTAGGTTAGTGCCTATTTCTCACTGTTATAACAAAAATGTGTCATATAATGTTTCTTGGTAAAAATTATTTCTTTATGATATTTATATATGAATTGTGGATAAAATGTTGTACTTTGTAAAAATGGTACCACAAAAGGCTGTATTGATTTACATTCCCAAGAACAAAAGTATCAATTTCTTTTCCCAGCAATCACTGGGAAACCAGTTTACCAATATCTTTTTTCCCCTACTATCTAGAAGACATACCGGTCTGTACTGGCCTAACTTCTCAGTAAACAAAAGTCTCCATAGATATCTGCAGGCTATTCTAATTTTCTTTTTCTGAGAAATGCTTTATAACATGCTTAGCCCACTGTTCCACATTTCATTGTGAATGTCACTTATGAAACATCTCTATCTTTTAAATGCTAATCTTTCATTTCATATGTGTAAAGTCTTCCCCTATTTTACTGATCAACTATTGACTTTGAGCAATCTTGTCAGTTTTCATTCTTATATTTTTATTTATAGCATCTATGGTTCCACCTTGCTTCAAAAATTATCCACTCAGGGCCCGCCCTGGTGGCACAGTGGGTTAAGCAATGCACTGTGGAGCAAACCATAGCCACTGTAGCACGAGTTTGATCCCAGCCGCCAGCAAGGGAGGGGACCCACATGGCGCAGCAGACCTCTCCTGCCTCGCCCGCTGCTGCCCTTGGCAGTGTGTTTCAGTCAATTTGCCTGTTCTGCTCTTGCTCTTCACACTGTCTCTGGTGAATCCTCTCACCTCCCTGGACTCTGGCCTGTGCCCCAGCTCTTGTGTACATAAATAAATCTTTTTAAAAAAATTATCCACTCAAATTTGAGGATTTATAAGAGATTTATATTTTCTTTTAAAGGTTTAAAGTTTTTGACTACTACATTTAGTTTGATTCATGTGGAATTGATTTTCACTTATGGCATGTGACAGGCATCTACTTTTATTTTTCCCCATGAGTTGATTATTCCTATACCAATTATTGAGAAATCTCTTTTCTCCAGAGACAGATTAAAGTTCGTATCACTTTAATCAAGTGCTCCTTTCCACATGGAATACAGGGAATAACACCTGTGTAACTCCCGTACTTATGCCATATATCCAAAGACTACCAATTTGTCCCTCTCGTTAGGCCACTGAGTTCTTGATGATAGGTGCCTAGACTGATTTGACTGTAATCTCCAAAACCAGACACAGTGACAGACATTATTCAAACAAAACCTGTTAAGATGAGTAATATATATATATATATATATACAGCTAAACCAAACTTCAAAGGGTAAACCTGTCTGTAAACTATACCCTCACTTACTGGAATCCCATGACTCATTTAGAATAGCTAGAACCGGCTTGCCCCAAGGCTGAATTCCTGACCCTAAAAAAGATAGATTCAGTACCTTAAAGAGTGCCCAGGATTATCTGCCCCCAAAGTTAATGTAACTAACCTCCTAGACGAATGGGAAGGTCTACATTCATCCATTTGGATTTGGGCAAGGCCACCAACACCCCTTTCTCCCTCTTCATCAGCTGCATCGTAATGGTATCACCAACAACATACTGGCGTGACTCTGTGGCAACAACACTGTAACATGGACATTTAGATGTGGTAGGGCAAGGACTGAGAAAACTAGGGTCTAATCTAATAGACTTCTAAATCTTACCTCTTGAGATCCTTCTTATGCACAGAACTGTAACAGATGGGACATTTACTCCATGTCTTCTCACTGAGTGAAAGATAGTGCAGGATGCATGCCCAACAGAAGATATGTCCACAACGAGTTATCTTGGCTGCAGTTGGTGGATATAGGCATATTGGGCAAGATGGCACTTCATGGCTACAAATACGCTGAAACAAATGGCTGCCATAAGTTACACTGCTTTCAAAATTGACCAAGGACTCTCAAAATTAAAGTCTCTGCCTCCCATTCTCATCCCTGTACATCTCTACTCAATACATCCTCATTAAAACTGCTCATATACTGCATATATATGATAGCATTTATGGTTAAGAAAACCATAGTAATGTCTCTAATATAGTAAAACAACTACAGACAGTATTATTTGGGGATTCCACATCAAAGAGAAAAAATGATAAGACATCACAGTCTGAACTCATAAAAAAAACCTTACATGTATGTATACATAAAAGTTTTATAAAAAGGAGCTGTAAATAACTTCCTGTTAATTTCCAATGGAGGAATCAATGAGACTTGCACTTTATTTTTTTAAAATTAAATATATAGAAAACTTAAGTTTCACAGGTCTTCTATGTCATTCTCAGATAATTTTAAGAATTTTCACAGCAAGAGGCCACCTTGGTGGCACAGTGGGTTTAGCAAGGCACTGTGAAGCAAACAGCAGTCACTGCAGCACGAGTTCGATCCCTGCTGCCGGCCAAGGGGGTGACCCACATGGTGCAGTGGACCTCTCCTATCTCGCTCGCTGCTCCTCTCAGCAGTGTATTTCAGTCAATCTCCTGTTCTGTTTCCCACTCTGTCTCTGGTGAGTCCTCTTACCCCCGCCCTGCCATGCCTCTGACCTGTACCCCAGTTCTTGTATGCATAAATAAATAAATCTTTAAAAAAAAAGAATTTTCACAGCAATGGGAATCCAGATTTCGGGGACTATCATTTTGAAAGATACCCTACCCTATAACCATCAAGGGACTACAAAGAAGTTGTAACTTCAACAGAAAAGCAAAGCAGCAGTGGTTGTAACAAAAGTACAGCTCTGCGGCTATTCATCTACCACAGGTCGAGGCCTAATTTGATTACAAAAAGTTACAAATGAAGCAATATCCACAGAATGAGCCTACCCTGGTTCAGGAGGGTAGCCTGAGTCTCTCCCGTATTCTTCTAGCTACTACTTCCCAGGAGAGTGAAGGTAGTGAATAGCAATACAGCTTTTAAACCTTCAGATCAGAGTCCTCCAACTCCCTTCAAGCCAGTGGCAATTACAGTTCAGAAGAAACCAGGGCTAATCTCTGGGAAAGGTCAAGTGTAAGGCCATGCAGTGGTACAGCAATGAACACACCTAACAGTTGCAGTGTCACCAGTTATTTCCTTTAGTTCTATCTCCCACTAACAGCTTGTAGCTTAGCTACTCACCACTTGTTCCACAAAGTCCCAGTTGACTAAGGTATCAGGATCTGCAAAATGAGCTGTGTAGTCTTGGTCTTCAGACACCACAAACTGGCAACTTAGAAACAGGGAAAATGATAAGGAAAAGAAAATGCTGTCAGAATCCATCAATGAGCCCACAAGAGAAATTCATCAGTTCTTAGAAATTAAATGTAGGCCCACTACCAGGCATGATTTGTAAAGCACTGTACTAGAACTTCAGTCTCAGTTCTGAGTCTTGGCTTTGCAGGGAACCCAAAGGTTCAGCAGGTAGGATTCTAAATCCAGGAACTCTTGTTTCTTCTGCTTCTAAATCCAGTCAAGTTGCCTCCCTTCAACTACAATTAACCCATACTGTGGTTCCACACAGCAGGAAGCAGACTTCCTCCTTCAACACCAGAAACCCCAGAATGGAGTTAGTCTTCAAAGCACTACAAATAGACTGTCCTCATCAAATCATTTGAGTACCAGAACGGTTACTTCAATCTAGACCCAAGGTCAAATCACATTTTGGCTTTTGACATTGGGTAATCTAGGCAAACACTTTGAGATTCAGTTTCTCTATTAAATAAAGGAGAGGGGGCCTTCTTGGTGGTGCATACCACCAGGTAATACCACCAGACCAATACCACACAAAAGGAAACAAACAAAAAAAAAAGCAGTACTTGAAGAAGTGTGTGTCAAGCACTGGAACTTGTCACTCAATTCTCCCTTAAGTAAAATTTCTCCCTTCTTTCCCCTAAAGATTTATTATGCATACAAGAAGTGGGGTGCAGGCCAAATATATCAGTGGGGGTGAGAGGAGACAGAGTCAGAGTGGGGGGCAGAACAGGCAGATCTACTGAAATACACTGCTGTATGGAACAGCGTGTAAGACTGGAGAGGTCTGTTGCGCCATGTGGATCACCTCTCTAGCCAGGGATCAAACTCATGCTGCAGTGGCTGAGGACAGCTTTGTAGTATTGCGCCTTAACCCCTGGTGCCACCAGGGAGAACCCCTCTACTTTATTTAATAGAGAAACAATCTCAAAGTGTTTACCTAAATTACCCAACATCAAAGGCCAAAACAAAATTCAAATCTAGATCAAATCTCAAAGCAAACACTTGCGCTACTTCAACATGATACTAAAACATTATTTTAGCATTATTTCATTATTTAAGCCTTATTTTCTTTTAAGCACCAAGAACACCCACTTGGGAAATGGGCTTTCAACACATGACAAAAGGAAAGAGAGACCAGATCAACTACCTTTCTGCCCCTCTCTTAAAAAATAGTTTAAAGGATACCTCTTCCCAGAGAGGCTCAACTTCACTCTCTCTGAGGAGTAACCATACTCACTTGGCCTGTAAAAAGAGCTCCTTGTTAAAAGGCTTATGCCCCCACTTGTTCCTTTTTCCCCAGCTGCCATGTCCACTGCCTTCAAAGTGACCCGCCTGGCCACGGGGTTCAAAAGTGAAATTCAACAAGTGGTTCAGGTTGATCTTCTTAGGACCAGAGAACTGGGCAGGGCTAAACTCTGCCCGTTGAGCCTCTGCTACCTAGAGAAAATGAGAATGAATTCATTCATGAGAATGAAAATTAGATTAGGATGACAATAACCTATAGCAGAAATGAGCACAAGTCTTACTTCCCCAAGACTTAAAATATTAATTAAATAAAATATAGGCTTAAAGTCAACAATTGTCTGAGGAAGGAGTAATGGAACAATAACCCGAGATCTAGATGGGAGTGGAGAGGTAACAGTCTAACATATATAATTACCTAAACTGTTCAGTCTGCCCTAAGTGGCAATTAATTCAAATGACAAAATCCAGCATCAATTTCCTTAGCTCTCTTGAAGCAGGAAGATTTACTTACTGCATTAATTTTCAACAGATCCACAAGACTCCCACACCTTCATTCCTGTAAGATACTTGTATTTTCATTTGTTTCTGGGTAAGGGGATTCTGTGAAACTATACTCTGGAGGCGGTTTGCAAGCAGCTGCCAACTGCCATAGACTTTCACGATACTGCCAGAGATCTCCTGTTTAAGACACACACTGCTATTCACTGTTAGTTAAAACTGACAGAATTAGAACATGTAGGCAGACTAACCATGCTCAGAAATAAACCCTATCAGTAGATTCAGAAACAGCTTAGAAAGTGGCACAAAAACACACGAGAAATAGCACAGCACACAAAGATGGAAGAAATCATCTTGGGGTCTACTTCAGGCCTGTTAACATTCCCAACTGAAGTAGTATGGATACCTAATATAAGTTAATGCCACATACCCAGAGTTAAAAGCACTTTGCCATTTCACTGAATATTAGTGTAACAGTCAGAATGCTTAGTGTAGTAGGACACAGCTGATACATAGCTTTTCCACTATAATTAAATAATGCTGGGATAAACACACTTTTACATAGATCGTTGTACAAGTATTTGGACACCTATTTCTTTTGAATGTATAGTAAATAATTGAATCAAAGGAAATTCAAATTAAAGCACCTGCTGTTTAATCAAATTCAGAGATTAGTAAACAGTACTTCACACACACTAAATCCTCTAATGAGTAAAAAAAATGGATATGGTGAAAAATACCTTCTAAGATAGCTTATGCCTAAAGAAGCACAGTAAATAACCTTATAATTAAACATCAACAGTGGCATAACACAATTAGACTATTTTTTTTTAAAGATTTTATTTATTTATGCATACAAGAGCTGGGGCACAGGCCAGATTCCAGGGAGGTGAGAGGTTTCACCAGGGACAGAGCCGGAAACAGAACAGGCAGGCAGACTGAAATACACTGCTGAGGGGAGTAGTGGGCGAGGCTGGAGAGGTCTGCTACACCATGTGGGGGTCCCCTCCCTGGCCAGCACAGGGATGGAACTCGTGCTGCAGTGGTTGCAGCTTGCCTCACAGTGTGCTGCTTAACCCACTGAGCCACCAGGGAGGCCCCTAGACAATTTCTTTTATCTTAACAACAGAGCTTGGTAGAAAACACTCCATGTCCTCCTGCCCCTTCCCCCATTATCTGTATAACTAATCACAGGAAACTCAAAAGTTCCAGATCATCTCTTATCTCTCATTCTCTAGACTTTTGCTTCCGTAAGGTTCTGTTATGCCTTCAGTAGTCTTCCATCCCCAAAGTAGCAAACGTAGACCTGTGCTCAGTCAACAAAATCCCATGTTTTCAACATTCTGTCTTCACTGTTATCTGAGCCCAATGTCACTCCAACATTAACCATCATTAATCCCTGATTATCCTCCCAAAATATTGGCCTCTCTGTTCCTTTACTCGCTCTCCTCCAATAAGCTTGACCTTCACCCTAAGTCAGCCACACATTTGTATGGATATACCACATTCAGTTGTGTGGTATAATAGCAACTATGGAGATGTCACTGACAGCTGAAGTCAGTGCCACATAGTGAAGTAACATTTTAGATACACTGGGTTGAATACACTAAAATTAATTTCATCTATTTCTTTTTTAATATGGCAACTAGAAAACGTTTAAATTATCTAGATGGTTTGTGTTTCCATTGGACAGCACTGCACTACAATCTAGACCATGCTTGCAGTAACTGCACCTCCATCCACCATTTGGATTTTTTAAGTACCCTATATTTAATTAGCCAACTCACTCCTTTCCCAGCTTGTTTCCTTTAATACTAACTTCAGAAATTCTTCACATACACTATGGTTTCCAAAAAAGTGATCCAACTCCTAAAATTTTCCCTCTGTATTTGCTTTAGATCCCATGGTCCACTGCCTTCTCTTTGTGGGCAGAAATACCTGGCAAGATCTTCCCCTGACTGATTAATCCAATGCTTTAACTATTCCCGACCAGCACCAAAGCAGTTATCACATGCCTAAAAAAAAAAAAAAAAATCACACTGAAAGTCTCACTAAAGTAAATCCTAACACTACCTGGCAGTCATAATTCTCTTACATCTCTTTACTCCATTACTTCTCCCAATCACTCAGACAACTCCTTTATTCCTCAGGCCCTCAAGCCTCCTCTCAGCTCATCCTATAGATTTCACTGAAACAATAACAATCAGAAAAGAACTCCCACACCCTCCCACCATTAATGTCTTATTACTACAGATGAAGTAGCAGAGCTCCATCTAAGCCAACTCCTCCACTTGTCTCTAGATTCTAATTCCTCAGGAATTGAGACACTGTTCCAACAATTCACTACCTCCTTTTTCCCTCTTTCCAAGACAATTTCATTAACAGAGATGTGCTGTAATTTTTCATCTTAAACTCTCCTGACTTCATATTCTCCTCAAGCCACTACCTGTCTGCTATTCTCCCTTTAAAGCAAACCTATTAGGGGCCTCCCCTGGTGGCGCAGTGGGTTAAGCAGCGCACTATGAAGCAAACCGCAGCCACTTGCAGCATGAGTTCGATCCCTGCTGCCGGCCAGGG
>JAGFMF010012286.1:6473692-6487321 GCA_019455555.1 Galemys pyrenaicus | reverse complement strand
CCCCTCCCTGGCCGGCGGCAGGGATCGAACTCGTGCTGCAGTGGTTGCGGTTTGCTTCATAGTGCGTTGCTTAACCCACTGCGCCACCAGGGAGGCCCACCAGTCCCTTATTAATAGCATTTAAATAGTTACTTAAATTTTTGTAAACTACAAACAATGTGCAAGTCAACTCTCTTGTACATGAGTCTTTATGCACATATGGAAGATATCTAAGAAATTCCTAAGATCAGAATACCTGGGACTAAGAATACAACATTTTGCTAGATCTTATATATGGGGTAAATGTAATTCATTAATGTCATTTACTATCAAAATATTCCAAAGGGCACCATAATGCAAGAGTGATAAAATAGTACTACACAAATTAAGGCACCCCAAGTTTGCTGTGATTTCTCATAATCCAAGGTATTTTTCCCCCTCCAAGGTAATTATAACCTTCAAGAAAAGAAAGGAAGCAAAGTTCTAAATGCAGTTAAACATCAACTATTCAAGACTATACTTTAGTTAACTACTTTCTTTTCTCTACCCAACTACTGATAAACCAGTGAGGGGGGGAATAAGACTTCATATTTCTCATGTACTAAAGACATTCTTAGATTCCATACCTCATCTCGTCTTCCACCATTAAAAGAAGAACTAAAGAGTTTGCTGCTGCCGCCGCCCCTCTGAGGAGGCATCTTGTTAAAAGTTTTGCTTTTCTGTGAATTGGAGCGACGGGACTGGTTGCTAAAATTTTCATTTTTGGGGTAGGAAGGTTCACGTTTGCGATTACAACGCTTGGATCCACTTGAGTTCTTTCCATCTGAAAGACAAAGCAAAAGAATTAGTTAAAGCTCTCCATTCTCACCCCCCCACCCCCCAATGTGCTTAAACAAGGGTAAATGGGCTCTTCCACAATCTCCAAAAAAAAATCAAGGGTTAGGCATGACATCTTAAAGTACAGTGGTTTGGTTCAATGAAGCCTAAAGGGCTCTCCCTCAAGACCCATACATTATAAATCAAACCACAGTTTCTCAGTTCACAACATCTTCCATTTTTATAAAGATTAACCACCGCTCTTATAAAAGTTCATTTAGGCAAAGTGATATAGGAAGCAGCCTATAGGTTTCCCACACTATACAAAAGTAGAATGTTCCTATTTGGTATGATTGAAGGTTATTTTTTAGCTCTGGGAAAATATAACCATTAATTTATATGAAAAAATTCTGTAGCATACCCAGATCCAAGAAACCACCTACCAAATAGAAAATCATACCAAACAGAAAATTCTACTTTCAAAATTCTACAGGGAAAAACTATATTTTTATTAGGAAAAATTATTTTCTCTGGAGGCAGGACAAAAGACATTCTCCTTTAAATTCTACAATACAGTGGATTCAATACAGTAATGGCTTAATCTAGGTCCTAGTAGATTGTGTTTTCAAAAGGCATAAAAGCAAAAAAAAAAAAAAAAAAAACTTAATATATGTTCTAGAGGTAAAACTGATTAAGTTATTAAATTTAAAAAAGGTTGAGGGCCTCCCTGGTGGCGCAGTGGGTTAAGCAACGCACTATGAAGCAAACCTCAGCCACTGCAGCAAGAGTTCGATCCCCGCTGCCCGCCAGGGAGGGGACCCACATGGCGCAGCAGACCTCTCCTGCTTTGCCCGCTGCTCCCCTCAGCAGTGTACTTCTGTTAATCTGCCTGTTCTGCTCCCCGCTCTGTCTCTGGTGAGTCCTCTCACCCCCCACATCTCTGGGCTGTACCCCAGTGCTTGTATGCATAAATAAATAAATCTTTTTAAAAAATAAATAAATAAAAATAAAATAAAAAAGGTTGAGCGGGGCCTCTCTGGTAGCACAATGGGTTAAGCACTGCACTATGAAGCAAAACGCAGCCACTGCCAACAGTTCAAACCCTGCCTCCGGCCAGGGAGGGGACCCACATGGTGCGGCAGACCTCTCAGGTCTTGCCTGCTGCTCCCCTCAACAGTGTATTTCAGTTGATCCGCCTGTTCTGCTCCCCACTGTGTCTCTGGTGGATCCTCTCACCCCCCCGCCCCGGCACATCTGGCCTGTATCCCAGTTCGTGATTGCATAAATAAATAAATCTTTAAAAAAAAAAGTTGAGCTCTAAAGGTTGAGCTCTAATGTCAGCATGAGCATTCATGGGGGAAAAAATACTTTATAAAAATAAATGTTCAATTTTGAAAACCAGAATTTATATGTTTACCAGAACCTAAAGGATATCAAACTACAGTATTCACTTTTATTCTCCATTTAAACACCTGCTATATATGACACACATACAAGATATACTCTCTTTTACCTGTTACCCTATGAACATTTTTATGTAGCCCTTGTCTTCAAAAACATGATTAATGGCTGCACTGTGGTCCACTTACAATGTAACATACCAATCCCTTATTTACTAAACACTTAGGTGACTCCTAATTTTTTTTTTTGCTGGTTTAATAGTTTTATAAGCCTCTTTATACAGAGCCCTGTATGATTAGCCCTGAAGTATAATAGCAAATCAAGTGTGATCATTAAAGCTTTTTACACATCCTCAAGTTGCTTTCTAGAATCATTGTATCAATATATTTATATTCTAACACCTTAAGAGTGTCTAGTTACCTACATTCTTTAGTAATACTGAGTTGAACAAACTTTGCTAAATTCATGATCAAAATGATTTCTTGTGTTAGGTTTTAACTTCTCTTTTACTAGCAACAAGTGCTTTTCAGTCTGCTTACCAGACTGAAATATAATATTTTATCTTATTTTGTTTATATTTTATATTTATATTGTTTATATTTTCTCTTATTTTTCTCCTGAGGAACTGAATGGCATGAACTATTTTGTCCCCAAGAGAACAAAGAGCCCTGACCAAACAAATACACTTAACATGTGCCAAAGTTTACCAGCTTTAAATTTTAAATTTCAAATTTTCAAAAAGGCAAAATTAAAGCTATCTGAAAATCACACATAAAGTGAATGAGACCCTCAAATTAAGTCTTTAAACAAAAGATTAATTTTTATTTTCTCTTCACTCACTCCAGGTTGCCTTACTTCAACTAGGAAATCTAACCAAGTCAAGTCTGCCTTCTAATGGCTTTAAAAGCAAAAACTTAGAATGGAAGCTAGTGGACTTTAATGGAGAAATCCATTTGGAGCATTTAAAGGCATGCTAGTAATTTACAAATCTCAAAAGGACTTCAGCATAAGCCTAAGAACTAGTTTCCTCTCACCCTACCCCCCCCCCATATACAGTTTAATCTTGTTTGTTAAAAGTACATAATGGAAACCTATCTGGAAAGGCAAAACAGCAGGCTATTACCTTTGGAAATGGTTCACTTTTACCCAAATACAGAATCAGAATCACCCCAGCACAAAGGAAATCACTCAAATGAGCTTTTCAGAGATTCCTGATCTCAGGCTCTTCTAAATTATACATACACGAAAATTAATGTTCTGTATACTTATTATAGGGTAATTTTTAAAACTATCTGTACCTAGAAAAAATTATTTCTAGGGTCTCACTGGTGGTCTCACTGGGCTCACAGGTTGAGCTCGGCACTGTGGAACTTCCACAACCACTGCACTATGAGTTCAATCCCCAGTCAAGGAGGGGACCCACATGGCACAGCAGACCTCTCCTGCCTCGCCTGCTACTCCCCTCAGTGGTGTGTTTCAGTCGATCTGCTTGTTCTGCTTCCTACTCAGTCTCTGGTGAATCCTCTCACCCTCCGCCTCTGGCCTGTGCCCAAGCGCTTGTATGCATAAATAAATAAAATTTAAAAAAAAAGAAAAAGAAAAAGAAAAAATTATTTCTAGACAAGTAAGATGACTTGTTTATTTTATAGCTGGCTATATAAATCCAAAGTGAGGCAAATCTTTGGAGAAAATGAAATGTGAGTTGATAAACCAGAGTGCAAAATTTTTTTTAGATTTAATTATATTTGAATAGAGTCCAAATTTTGAAAGCAAATACCGCACACACAATGGGAGACATGTCATCCTCTCTAAACCTGACCAAACCACTACTTGAGAGTCAAGCTGACCGTGCTAAGAAATGGCTGCCATGTAAACAGAACAGATGGGTCATAAAAACATAGCCAGACTAGCTTTACTCCTCTGGTTTGCCTTTAAGTTCCAGTTAGGGAAAGTAATCAAGATTTAATCAGAAGTTAGAATTTAAGAGCTAGACTTAGATACCTAACTTACGTAAACAACACTGTAAGACATGGTCCCAATGGTAACTTATAAAATGAAGTTTCAGATTTTATACAAAGTTCGCCTCATTCTCTACCCATGGAATTGTAAGATTTCAAACAGAAAATTTGGAGGGATACAGAAGCTCAGCCAACTTTATCAATAAAACAAAACAGGTCTCATGAAGAACATAGGTATAGACAGAAAATATAAATTCACCAAAATTTATTACCCAAGACTATTTCAGATGAGCCTGCCTTTCCCTGACGATTTCAAAACAAGCTAATGGTTTGAATAAAATTAAAGTCAGATTCTACACTTCAAAGGTTCAAGAAAGGAAGTTGGAAAAGGGTTGTTTTTATTTCTTCACTTATTACCACAGTGGCAAGGAAACAGTTTCATAATAATTACAGAACTGCTCTCTGATGGACAATGAACTCACTTCTATAACAGATTACAGTGGACTATAGAGCCACAATTTTAGCTGCTAAAATCAGCTCTCTCAATTTGTCTTCCACTTATCCAAGGTTATGAAGTCAGACGTAGAAAGTGTGAGGTTAGCTCTTATCTCTAGATTGAGGCATCAGGCAGCAAAAGATTGAAAGTATATTCAGGCCTGGGACCTAGAGATAAAGTTCTGACTAATATGTTTTAAACACCACTTGCCAGGATATACATGAGAATAACATGGCAGAGTGTTGTGGTCCTTTCTCTAACAGGAGATGACAGCAATGAGATGATCCACTTCAGATTTCAGAAAATAAAGTCAAGTTCCTATAAGAAACACACACTGTTGAAAGTTTTAATTTCAAAGTAGTAGTTCTCATTCCTGGATCCACCAAAGAATTATTTGCAGAAACTTTTAAAGTATGGATGCCATGGCAAAGGGCTGAACTCGACCTAAAGAACCACTCTGATTTTTCTAGAAAACCCACACACCCCTATTTTTTAAGAAAAAAATTCTTCAGGAGATTATACACAGCCAGAGCTGAGAACTGCCAAGAACTACCATTGTTAAGTCACATTCCAAAATAAGCAAAACCATTAGATAAATGGCTCAAATGCAGAACTCAGAATCCCAGAATCAACAATTAAAGAGACTTGAAACCTTTGTCCACTATCTTAGTTGTTCCAAAACTCCCTAATAGAAAAGTCTTTGCCAAGTAACAGGAAACCTTAGTCTCATACCCCCATTACCATATTAAAGATCATAAATTTTTCAGTTAAATAATTTGGCATTACCAACACTTCTAGCTCTAGTTCTAACAGGTGGCACAGTCAAGAGGTCAGAATAGCAGCCAGGAAGTTCAGCTGCTGATTCATGCTGTATTCACAAGCAAGTTGCTTACCCATCGTCCAGAGTAGTTGACAAGCACCTCCGGAGGGGCAACATATGGCCTTACTACAGAATCAACTGACAACAAATTGAATCCAGCTGAAATTAGTAATTCTGGATGAAAGGAAGAAAAAGGTGGTATCAGGTATGATGAATGTGCCAGTGAGTTTACACAAAGTGTTTTTATAAATATTCCTAGGATGTCTTAAGATTTCATTTGGATAAATCAATCCAACACCTCTAAGCTTTTCTGTCTGTAATTTAAGGTTAGTCCTTTACCCTCCCTCCCTCACAGGATCGTGAAAACTAAGAAAGAGACTACAAAATGCTTATTACGGTGGTTGGTGCATAGCTGCTGTTATTTGAAAGTCTATTATTAATAAATCCAAGCAATTCCTGTCAAATGCACCAACTAAGCTTCCAACAAAGCCATAAAAACCAAGGACTCCAGACAATAGACTCTGAAATTCTTGTAATTTCTCTAAGTGGTTCATTTTTTTTTTTTAAGATTTATTTATTTATGCATACAAGCACTGGGGTACAGACCAGAGGTGTGGGGGGTAGAGGATTCACCAGAGACAGAGCAGGGAGCAGAACAGGCAGATCAACCGAAGTACACTGCTGAGGGGAGCAGCAGGCACAGCAGGAGAGGTCCGCCACGCCATGTGGGTCCCCTCCCTGGTCGGCAGCAGGGATCGAACTGGTGCTGCAGTGGCTGCGGTTTGCCTCATAGTGCGTTGCTTAACCCACTGCGCCACCAGGAAGGCCCTAATTTCTCTAAGTGGTTCTTATTGAAGGTTTCAAGTCATTTCAATTTTCAAGCCATCAAAAGCCCTGGGTCCATTTACAGCTCAGGATCATTCTTCACAAGAGATTACCACTAGTAACCTGGCTTCTGGTACCGGAGTAATAATAAAGAGTGTCAAGACAGTACTTCATATCACCAATCCAAAATAACTGCTTCATGGTATTTGACCTTCCCTTAACCTCCATGGCAGTACCATTCCCCACCCAAGGGGATGGGGCAAGAACTAGGTTCTAAGGCAGCATCTATAAACCGCCCAGTCTCTCTTTCCCCTCTTTTCATATTCTTTGCTCTTTCTAAACTACTTTCCTGAAGCCCTAACTCACCAGGTTATATATAAACGTCACTGGGATATAGCTGTTCAATGTTAACATAACTGCATCTGAGCCCTACTGAAACAAAGCTGTATAAATAAATCCGAGAAAAAGAATGGGATGTGAATGTTTGAAGCATTAGTCAAGGCAAAGAAACTGGTATGCCATTCTGGACGGAAAGATCAAGGAAATCCCAGTAGTCAAATTTACCTACTTCCTGTGTGCATGAAGGGCAGTAATCCAGTGGCAGGAACAAAGAGTCAAGTGTATTAATCCTGTACTAAGAAACAAGTATCCACCTATGCTGTACATGGCTCAAGTAGCAGAAACCAAAGTTTCCCCGCCCTCACACGAGGCAGGGAAAGGATGAAAAAAGACTTCAATATCCAAAAATTTTAAAAAACACCTGTTCTTGTTAGTTTAACAACCAAAAGGGAAGTTCTGACTTTTCACTTTATCCTTCCTGTTCTTCCTTCAACACATTATTCTGAAACTCAAAACGACCTTTCAAAAATTTCCAGCACAATCAAGTATGTCAAGTATTTAGTTCTCTTGAAATACTGCAAAACTTTTTTTTTCTTACAGTGTTTGTACTACAAAACTTTTTCATGGAATTACGTGCCATCTGGTTAAGAGCAAAGTCACTGTGCAAGAGGTCCTGAATGGTATCTGTCAAAGCAGCACTGCTGTAACTTTCTTAGGCAGCACAGGCTGTCCTTCAATTCGACTTTTAAAATTAACCAATATCAGAGTTCCCTAAGCCATTTTTAATCTCCCTCTACTTTGTTTTTGACTTTGTTCCTAAATGCAAGCAGTGGATTATGGTTGATGAAGAACTATGTATTGCATACCACAAATCTACGTTTTCACCAAGGGCATCACAAAAGCCAGTAAAGTAGGCACTGGCAATGGCAAACATGGTTAAGCTTCCTAAGAAACAGTAAACAAAAATGAATGCTACCAGAGGGCACACTTGTGTATTTAAAAAAACTAGGAAAAAGTCCTCTACGTGAGTTTTTATTTACTTCCTCAAAAGCTTTCAACTGACAACATAGTTTTATAGTATTTCATTGTTTTTTAAAAAGAAAAACAGAAATAGCTATTTAAAAAAAACAAAGTGGCTAGAAGGAATCCCACAATTAGTATTTAGTCTATACAAGTTTACTTGACGTTAACATCAACAAATACTGGCTTTAGTCAAATTACAGAAAAATACTAGATCATCATGTTCAGTAATCTTAGTTCCACTAATCAATTCATAGTCAGATAAAATATGTGTAAAATGCCTTAAATATCTCACTAATCTTATTTTGTTTGGGTTGTTGCAAACTTTCTCCTACAATCTCACTAAAAAATAAACAAAAGGCATTTACTGCAGCTGACTCACAAGTAATTGTTAGTGGCTTAAGTAGGAGTCCCATAAAAACTAATTGAGAATTCATATAATGGAAAACCAATCCTTAACTTTACACAGTACAAAATAAAGTTATTTATCTACAGTAAGAAATATTCACATCATGCTAAACTAGTCCCAATGCTGGTCAAGAGGACTGACTACCAGGTATCTCTAGGGACTCTCTACATAATACTACTGCCTGATATAGCCAGTGTTCATACTAGTCCCTATTTATTCTTTTAAGACAAACTGTCTCCACCCGAGTTTCTTAAGCAAAATCTGTGAGCCCTTGGCACAAGAGCTAAACAAGTTAGCTACATTCGCCAGGTAAACTCTGAACTCAAGCCAGCCTTCTAGTTATTTTCTGTTTTTAGGTCAGGTTTACATTTTTTTAATCTTTAAACGTCTTAAGCAAACGAAAAGTTTAAAACAACTGGAACCTCCACATCTGAGAAGTCCAAATGTTCCCCTCTCAACCACACATCCCACTTCCACCAAAAACATTTTCCTATTACTGCTAGTATAATCACGATACAAAAGAGAGCAGCTATTAGTACACAGTGAGAATTTTCAACTCCAGACTCTGCAACTCCTAACCTCCTGACTTCTAAGTTTGTTCCTTCTGGAGGTATGAACAATTCCACACCTTACTGGACTGGTTAGTTCACAAGAAAACGGAGAAGAGAGGCGAAAGCCTAACCTAGTACCTAGAACATGGGAAGCACTTTAAATAAATGATAGCTATTATCATGAAGACTGCCACAACTTAATATTGAAGCAAGACACATAAAAAACAGAATCTGCCCTAACACAGGAAAACAGGCATGTACACTTGGTGCAATAAGTACTAGGTACTCTCCTGACCTTAGTTCATTTGTTCTCTAAGTTCACTTCAATTATTATCTCCAACGGCACGGGTAAGAAAATTAAGGTCTGGCAAACCTAAAAAAAATCCAGAGACTATGCTCCTAACCACCACCCCACAATGAACAAAGTCATTCCAAAGACAAATCCTTTTCAACAGCAGGATGGCTATGGGGCCACGTTACTAAAAATGAGATCTGAGTCCGTAAAGTTCTAGGGTCCGTCCCTCCTGTTTAAATTTCAACACTATCCAGTGCAAATTTGGGTAGAAAAACTTAGTAGTCTTAGGAGAGTGGACTGATGAGTTAGACAACCACATCTTATGGTTTGCCGTGAGGCACCTACTAACTCTGGTTATCTTACCTTTTCTGAACCTCAGTTTCCTCATCCGCAAAATGGAAACAATAATAGTACCTACTTCACAGAGCTGTTTCGAGTATTAACGCAAGGAGTCACGTAAACCACGCGGTACAGTGCTCATTAAGTGTTCACTGTAAATAATGGGAGCCGTGGAAAAGGGGAGAGAGAGGAACTATAGCAGAAAGCAGAGCTTTGTGTCCTATTGACCCAGCAGAGAGCGAGTATCCTTGCCAGCCGCTGCCCTCCCGCCCAGGAGGGTGGCTTCCCTTACCGCTCTTGGGTTTAGACTCGCCGGCCGGCCCCGCCGAGGCGGAGCGGGGCGGCTGTTGCCCTTTGCTGCTGCCCGAAGAGGCGGAGGAGCTGCTGGAGCCGCTGTTCTTGTCCATGTCGGAAGCGGTGGCGGCGGCGTTGGGGGAGCTCTGCGGCATCAACGGGGGCCTCGGCGGCGGCGGCGGTCGGAGCGGAGCGGGCGCGGCGGGGACCCAGGCTCATGGCGTTCAGGGCCGGCGGCGGTCGGCGGCGGCAGCGGTTCTCGGCCTTCATGGCGACATTTTTCCTTGTTTCCTAACTTAGCTTCTCAAACTAGAAGGAGAAGGCGGCGGGAGGGGCTGTGGAGCCCAGCGGCGGCGGTGACCGAAAAGGAGGAGGAGGCCGGGGCTCGGAGGTCCGGGCCGGGCCTGGCGGGGCGGAGGCTTCGGGGAAGGGGAGGCAAGGGAAGGTGCGCGAGCCCCGCCGGCCGGCCGGACACGCTCTCCCGCTGCGGGGCAGGGGAGAGGGCTGGTTGTCTTGGTGTCGGGGACCGGTGTCTCCGACACAGCGACCAACACCTGCCTCTAGGCCGAGGCCGAGCTGCTCCGGGAATGGCGACGAGTCGCCAAACAGCATCTCGAAGAACCCGGATGAAGTATATATAGTGGAGAAGTTTGAGTGACGCACTCTGGGAAATGTAGTTTCTGCGTACATCCGGGCCCAGTGGGGGGGAGGTTTGTGTGTATGTGGAAGGATTGGGATTTTTTTGGTTTTTTTTTTTTTTTTTCTTAACCTGTGAGTGGCTGTACAATATGATGAGACTTGGAGACTTTCAGTCCAGGTTGTAGTCTTAGTACATGTGTAAATAATATGTACTAATACTAATGCATCCAAACATTACAAGGCCTGTGCAATTTCTTTATTAACTTTTTTTTTTTTAATTTATGTTTCTTATTCTGTTCAAGAGAGGAGCAAATACTTCTTGGCAGACTAACTTGTTTAGGAATCTATTGCAGGCCAGGCACTGTGCTGAGCAGAAACTATAACGGAAGAACATAAAGACTGTAACAAAGTTAACACAAAGCACTGTCCGGAATAGAGGCTCCAGCTCCGAGAGAGAAGTTGGGAAGGGTCAAAGGGCTTCCCAGAGATGGTGTCACTTGAGCTGAACATGGAAGGGTAACTGAAATTCCAGCAGTCATCAAAGAAAAAATAAATAGACACAAAATTCTAAAATTCCTCTAATTGGGCTTTTTGCTCCTTACTAATCATTGCATATTATACAAAACATTAATAAATACATAGCAATAAATTTCCTTAAATTAACAGTTTAAACTGGGATAAAGAAAACTATATACAAGTCTCATGTTTTTAAATAGCCTTAAAATGTTCTCCACCCTTCCTGTCTTGCTTCACCTTTTTTTTTTTTTAAAGATTTATTTATGCATACAAGAACTAGGATATAGGCCAGAGGTGGGGGAGGGGGGTGAGACGATTCACCAGAGACAGAGTGGGAAACAGAACAGGCAGATCAACTGAAACACACTGCTGAGGGGAGCAGCCAGCTAGGCAGGAGAGGTCTGCTGTGCCATGTGGGTCACCCCCCTGCTGCAGTGGCTGTGGTTTGCTTCATAGTGCCTTTAACCAGTTTCTCACCCCCAGTGATATTTAAATGAGACAATATCAACATAAGATTGGTTTAGAAACTTAATTTTATGTCTGAAAGGAAGGGCTCCAAATCCTGAGGTCCATTCTTATGTATGACTAAATGTGGGAGATATACTAAAATTCCTTGATGAGTTTCTATTTTCTTTAACAAAGATTACGTGGATAAACTATTCCATCCTGTATTACTATTGAAAATAAAAGAGAAAGAGAAAAACTCAGTGCAACTTCTTTCAAGGGAGAGTGGTAGGTGTCCATCGGATAAGCTGCATTAAGCCAGCAAGAGAGTTTTCATTTTCAAAATAGTTTCTTCAGTTCCTTGGCATTTTTTCCTTGTGAAATATTTATAGGAAACAGACATTTATATATTTTTATTTTTATTTTTTATTAATTTCTTTATTTACATATATTTTACATCAGGTATAAAATTTCTACCACCAATACAACCATGCACCATCACCTTAGTCCCTTGTGCTCTTACTCTCATTTTGACCCCTCTCCCTCCCCGCTGCAGAATGTCTCTGATTTATAGTTGCTGTCTATTTTTGTTTTGTTTTTTTGTTATTATTATTATTGTTACTATTCTTTTCCTGATCCCTTATTCAGTTTCTCTATATTCCTCCTATTAGTGAAACCATCCCATATTTTTTTTCCTTCTAGTCCTCCTATTAGTGAAACCATTCCATATTTTTTTTCCTTCTGACTTATTTCACTGAGCATAATCCCTTCTAGCTCTATCCATGTTGCATTAGTTTATCTTTTTTGATTGCTGAATAGTATTCCATTATGTATATGTACCATAATTTCTTGATTCAGTTATCTATTTCTGAGCATTTGGGTTGTGTCCAAGTCTTACCTATTACAAATAGTGCTGCAATAAACATCGGAGTGCAGGTATCCTTTTGAATAAAGATTTTGTGTCTTTAGGTAGATGAAATAGACATTTAAAAAGAGAATCTAAGCAGAATAATAAAGAAACTTAAAACTCACTAACTTCATCCTCTTTTGCACAAGATCATCTAAATGACCCTTCCCATTTAAAAAGAAAAGGAAAAGCTGGGAGTGAAATAAAGCATCCTGACAATTCCTGTTGAATCTACAAAGCAGCAAAGGGAGGATGTGTAGTGACTGGTTCTGCCTTGCTAAATGGATACCAGAGATTTCTTTCCCGTTTATGAACGTCCTAGGTTGATAAAATAGACCCACCACACAACAGGCTATGATTATTTTTCAAAGCAATCATGCATGTTTCTCAAGAATGTTCTGTGAATTCCCTACATCCTTCCAGAGAAGTTTGTTCAAAGTTTCCCAATACCCATACCAGATTCCAAGAATCTCTACTTCAGAGATCAAGCGGGTGCTTCTTTCGTACACTCAAGTTTGAGAGAATAAATTCCCTAATCTTGGCTTCTTAACCACACCGTACCTCAGTTTCCCCTTTTAACACTAAAAACAACAGCTTGCAAACACTATCTGACAGAAATCACAGGCATGGCCTCTGAGAGGTGATTGAGGGCTCCTTCTAAGTTCCCCTCATTCCCGGTGAAGTCTACCTTAAATTTAGTGAGAGAAAAGGGAGGGTACTCAAAGACTATGTAGCCTTCAGATTCTAGATCGTGCTAATTCCTTAAAATAAGCTTTCAGGACGACGTCGGCTAATAATGTCTCTGGCAGGCCGCCGTCGGCCGCCTAGTGATGTAATATGACGTATCATCTGGCCGCTGTCACACTATTGCCAAGATGGCGGCCTCCAGGAACTGTGATCTGTGGCGGTACTGCGGCCGTCGGTTGTCGCGGGCAGTGAGGTGCTACCCGCTGCCTGAGCTTCGTAGCTCCTGGCCCTGGGGCCCACTGGGAGCGCGGTTCATGTCCCAAAAGAAACAGGCAACGGAAACGCACTTCGGGTTTGAGACTGTATCGGAGGAGGAGAAGGGAAGCAAAGGTGAAAGGGGCTAAGGGATGAATGGAAGGATCTGACCGTCAGCGATTTAGTTTCTCCCGCCCAACTAAGTGTTCAATTAAGGTCTTGTTTACTACGAAGCTGTAGCCTGTGCAGTGAGGACCTCCAAGGATTCCCCCCAGACTGACCCTGCAAAGCTTAGATGCCTCGTCTTTTTAAGAAGGGTAATTACCAGTCCCATCGTGAAATTAACAATATAAACTGGAGAACGGAAATTGTATTCTAATCTCAGGTCTTGCTTCACCTTTTCCAGTTCCCCGCCCCGCCCTACCCCACATCATATTGAAATGAGAGGATAACTGTATAATGTTGGGCATTTGTAGAGTGCCAGGTATCATGCAGGCATTTATTTACAATGCGCATTTCAGTTTTCTTTTTTTTTTTTAATTTTTTTTATTAGTTATATTTGACATCATTTGTAGTCCCCAGGGGGTACCCACCACCATTTCACCCGTGCATCATCACCTCAGTCCCTTGTGCACCCTC
>JAGFMF010012286.1:6449687-6467576 GCA_019455555.1 Galemys pyrenaicus | reverse complement strand
TCCCCTCCCTGGCCGGCAGCAGGGATTGAACTCGTGCTGCTGTGGCTGCGGTTTGCTTCATAGTGCGTTGCTTAACCCACTGCGCCACCAGGGAGGCCCGCTTATGTACATTTTTTAAAAGGTTTTTTAAAGTAACTCAGACGCTAAATAATTGCTTTTACAGAAAAAGTTACTGTTGAAATGAACTTCAGTTTTTGTACACACTCAACTCCTGTAATTTTGTTGTGCCCTTTGGGTTTAGGAAATGCTGGGGTTTTGTGTTTGTGTTTGCATCTTTCTTCCTGTTGACTTCCCACAGGTGACATTGCATTCCGGTTCCTTAATTATGTTCAGGCACAGCATCAGGAAAAGCAGAAGAGACAGTTAAAGGCCCAACAAAACTTATCCTGGGAAGAAATTGCCAGAAAGTACCAGAATGAGGAGGATTCCTTGGGCGGTTCCCGTGTCATGATCTGTGACATTAACAAGGAGATGCTAAAGATTGGAAAACAGAAAGCCTGTGTTCAAGGATACAAAACTGGTAAGTTCTGCAGAGACAGAGGAAATGTTTGTTCTGTTTATGAAATAAAGTGCAGTATATAAAATGCTTTACAGCTTTCAGAAACTCAGGTTGGCAGAAGTTGAGAGTAATTTAATGTGACCTATTCCACAAATTGTGTGCTGTTATGTATGTTACCAAAGACTCAGATTATCAGAGTCTTCCTGTGTGACAGGGAAGAAAACCAAAGCCCAAAAAGGTTAAATATTTTACTCAAGTAACTCCACTTTTATCTAATTATCTTTTATTATTTATTTTCTTACATCATTGTTCACTTTTGTATAACATTTGATTTCTTCCCTCATATCACCCAGGAACCATCCCTATAAGCCTTTGTGTTCTCCCCTCTCCTGTTTGCCCCGTATCTCTCCTCTTCCCCTGCTGGATGCCTCAGATCTATGGTCAGTTCATAAGTTCTGTCTTTTTCCTGATCCTTTGTTGGGTTCCCCTTTGTTCTACCTATAGGTGATACCATCTGATATTTCTCTTTTTCTGTCTGACACACTTCGCTTACATAAACCTTTACAGCTCCATCCATGTTGCTGAGTGAGTTTATCTTTGTTGATTGCTGAGTAGTATTCCATTGTGTATATATACTATGTCTTCTTGCTCATTCATCTGTTTTAGGCATTTAGGTTTTATTTCCATATCTTGACTATTGTGAATAGTGCTGCAGTAAACAAAGGAGTGCAGGTTTCCTGTCAGATTAATGGTTTTGATTTACAGTTCCCTGTTTATAAGTGATGTTGAACATTTTTTCATATGCTTGTTGGCCATTAGCATTTCTTCTTTGGAAAAGTGTCTTTTTAGCTTTCTGTCTATTTTTTTTAAAGATTTATTTATTTATGCATACAAGCATTGGGGTACAGGCGAGAGGTGTGGAGGATGAGAGGATTCACCACAGAGAGCGGGAAGCAGAACAGGCAGATCAACAGAAGTACACTGCTGAGGGGAGCAGTGGGCACAGCAGGAGAGGTCTGCTGCACCATGTGGGTCCCCTCCCTGGCCGGCAGCAGGGATAGAACTCCGTGCTGCAGAGGCTGCGGTTTGCTTCATAGTGCGTTGCTTAGTGCCACCAGGGAGGCCCTCTGTCCATTTTTTGATTGGATTGTTGAGTGGTGTAAGCTCTTTGTAGATTTTTTTTTTATATCAGTCCCTTGTCAGTTATTTGGTATGCAAGTTTTTTGCCTATTCAGTAGGATGTCTCCATTTTTTTTATACTTTTTTTTTAAGATTTATTTATTTATGCATACAAGAGCTGGGGTACAGGCCAGAGTCGCAGGAGGTGAGAGGATTCACCAAAGACAGAGTGGGGAGCAGAACAGGCAGATCCACTGAAGTACGCTGCTGAGGTAAGCAGCAGGTGAGGCAGGAGAGGTCTGCTGCACCATGTGAGTCCCCTCCCTAGCCAGGGATCGAACTCATGTTGCTGTGCAGTGGATACTTCACAGTGCGGTGCTCAACCCGCTGTGCCACCAGGGAGGCCCAGGATGTCTCTTCATTTTTTTGTACTTCTGGGGATGAATCCTCAAAGATGTTTCTGAGGTGTATGAGAGGGAGTAACACCACTTTTTAATAATAGATCCCAAGTTGGGACTGAATCTTCAGGTGTCAGCTCTTGGACCCTGAGTAGGAGTTTTGCTTTCAATTCCCAGAAGCTCCCAGATGACCTGTGCCCTGTTTTTGAGCCATGCCTTTGCCCTGTCAGTACTAGGATGGCTTGATGGTTGTACAAGCCAAAGTAGTATGCTGCCCTTACAGAAGGAACTTGCCCTTCAGCCACAAGGAGAGTGTTTATTTTATTTTTTTTAAAGATTTATTTATTTATGCATACAAGCACTGGGGTACAGGCCAGAGGTGTGGGGGGGTGAGAGGATTCACCACAGAGAGCAGGGAGCAGAACAGGCAGATCAACTGAAGTACACTGCTGAGGGGAGCAGTGGGCACAGCAGGAGAGGTCTGCCGCACCATGTGGTGGGTCCCCTCCCTGGCTGGCAGCAGGGATCAAACTCCTGCTGCAGTGGCTGCGGTTTGCTTCATAGTGCATTGCTTAACCCACTGCGCCACCAGGGAGGCCCCAAGGAGAGTGTTTAGCTGACTGCCTCCAGCTCTCACTTTGGAGCCAAGCTCTTTCCTGGCAGGCCTTAACCAACGACTGAGCACTATACTGCCTGGACATTTTCCATGAGGGAGTCAACAGGTAAAATTGCTCCAGAGCTCCCTGTCAAGTAAGCTGAGGTTTTATAAAAGTCTGCATTAAAGTCTAAAGGCTCACCCCACTCAGTCTGGCTTCCTTATTCATCTTTCCCAAGTGCCCCTTTATACTTTTGCACCCCTACCTCCATTTCAGCATCTATTTTTCTGAGGATCCAGCTTAATGATGTAGATTTGACATTTGGCTTTCTGTTTAAACATTTTAAAATATTCTCCCCCCCAATTTTCTCAAGTAAAAGTAATGATCCTGGCAGCTGCAACACGCTTATTCACCTTCTCAGAGCCCCTGCACTGCCCTCTTCCAAGCTGGCCCAGCACTGCAAGCAGCCACTGTGAGGCCAGTAGCATTGCTCTGCCCCTTCCCCACCAGGAGTGTCTGGTTATTTTAGCTCAATTCTTCCTCCTTCTTCTCCTCCCACCCCCAGAAGGAACAGCCTAGAGGACCAGCAGCCCACTTGGTCCCCAAGATGAAGAGCTCTTTTGTTAACCATCAACACTGATCAGAAGGCAGACAGTCACTCATGCTTTTAGACAAAGGCACTGTGTTTCCTTCCTCCTACTGAAAAGCGTGTTTCCCTTCTCTCTGTTCAGCCATGAAGAGAGAACAAAGAGAGGAATAATAGGTAATGTCCCATTTCTGGAATCATCTCTTTGGTAGCATAGTTTGCCCTCTGAGTTCTCCTAACTGCTCAAATTAGCTGCTACAATGGAGAATTTTATCTTCCCACCTTGCTTTCTCAATCTCCAATAATAAAGCCTTTGCAAAAAAAAAAGTTTAAACTAATCAAGAGGATCCTAGAAATCATTTAATAATTATAAAAGTTAATGTGTAAACACATTCTTACATATAACATTTTTTATGTGTTTTAATCATTTTTTAAAATTTATTTATGCATACAAGAACTGGGATAAAGGCCAGAGGTGCGGGGGCCGAGAGGATTCACCAGACACAGAATGGGGAGCAGAACAGGCGGATCTACTGAAATACACTGCTGAGGGGAGCAGCGGGTGAGACAGGAGAGGTCTGCTGCACCATATGTGAATTATCCTGGCCAGGGATTGAACTTGTGTTGCAGTGGTGGGCAATAGCCTGACAGCACCAAGACTTCAAACCCTACACCACCAGGGAGGCCCACTATAAATTCTTTAGAATCATTATCTATTTTTATTTCCCCATATGGATGTTCGTGATTCGCATAACCAATTTAACATAATCAATAAACTGGTCTTTCATTTTTTTCTAATGTTTTTGCATATAACATATTGTGACATTATTATTTGTAAATTTTTGCATGTGTTCATTAACTTTTTTTTTTTGCATAGAACAACTAGGGTGTACAGGCCAGAGGTGCAGGTGGTGGGGGAGAGGACTCACAAAGGCAGTGGGAAGCAGAACAGGTAGATTTACTGAAAATACACTGCTAAAGGGGAACAGCCAGTGAGGCAGGAAGGTCTACTGTGTCAAGTGGGCCAACTCCCTAGCCAGGGATCAAATTCAGGCCATAGTGGTAATAGCACTGAGTCTCAACCTCTAGCCTACCAGGGAGGTTCCATTAATTTTTTTTCCCTGAGTTTATCACCTTGATTATATAAACTCTCTAGATCTCAAATTACCTTATCTATAGAACAGAGAAGATAGTAACCACCTTATAGAAGATACCATACCATAAGCTATTCAAAATAAGTCTAGAGTGAAAGCATCTGAGTTCCAAATGATCTATGTGACTTTGAGCAAATTTCTTGAAGCTTTCTGGTACTCAACTTTGCTCACCTTAAACACATGAATGAGGGGGCTCCCTGGTGGCGCAATGGGTTAAGCAATGCACTGGGAAGCAAACCACGGCCACTGCAGCACAAACTCTATCCCTGTCCCAGGCCTGGGAAGTGACCCACATGGCACAGCAGACCTCACCTGCCTTGCCTACTTCTCCCCTCAGCAGTGTGTTTCAGACTACCTGCCAGTTCTTTTTTTTTTTTTAAAGATTTATTTATTTATGCATATAAGAACTGGGGTACAGGCCAGAGATGTGGGCGTGGTGAGAGAATCCACCAGACAGAGCAGGACACAGAACAGGCAGATTGACAGAAACACACTGCTGAGGGGAGCAGTGGGCGAGGCAGTAGAGGTCTGCTGTGCCATGTGGGTCACCTCCCTGGCCGGCGGCAGGGATCAAACTTGTGCTGCAGTGGCTGCAGTTTGCTTCATAGTGCGTTGCTTAACTCACTGCGCCACCAGGGCGGGCCCTACCTGCCAGTTCTGTTCCCTGCTTTGTCTCTGGTAGATCCTCTCACCCTCCTACCCCGTACCTCTGGTTTATACTCCAATTCTTGTATGCATAAATAATCTTTAAAAAAAACACAAAAACCAAAAAATACAAGAATGATAGTAACAGCTACCCCATGAAGTTGTTATGAGAATGTGACAAGGTTACACTTGTAACCTTTAAGAGCTCAGGAAGGAGTAACCGATGATGATATTATCAGTGTTCTTTAAAAATCTAACAGCTGGGTCAAAGGGTATATTTATTTTAAGGCTTTTGTTAAATACTGGTAGTTGCTCTCAGAAAGGTTGTTTTCTTCTATCTTCTTCCATTATCATATTGTATGTCTAATTCATTGCAAGTAGAATAATGTTAAAGCTGAATCATCATCCTTAGAGCCATCCTGATAGGGGACTTCACTGGGTGCTTTCTGAATTTATGGCCAGATTGGGGTCTAGACACTTTGATTTTCTATGATTCCAATAGAACTAATATAAGCAGGCTAAATTCTGTACTTAGAATTCTTTCAATAATCCTGTGAAATAGGTACTATTAACTGTTTTTTGTTTTTTAAAGATTTATTTTATGGATACAAGAACTGGAGTATAGGTCAGAGGTGGGGGGGTGAGAGGCTTCATCAGAGACAGAGTAGGGAACAGAACAGGCAGATCTACTGAAGTACACTGCTGAGGGGAGCAGTGGGCAAGGCAGGAGAGATCTGCTGCGCCATGTGTGTTACCTCCCTGGTTGGGGATCAAACTGCAGCAATAGCTGCAGATGCTTCATAGTGTGGTGCTTAACCCCTTGCGCCACCAAGGAGGCCCCTATTAACTCAGTTTTATTCTCATGTACTGTCTAGGAGAGTGTTCTCTGGGCCCAGTTTGAATGGGGTGACCGTTTCAGGCCTAAGGGCCTTGATATTTTAAGGAACAAACCTGAAGCAAAGCTTATTCAGAATCATACTGGGCTTAGGCTGTTAACCACAGTGCTCTACACAAAAGATAAAAATTATTTAAGGTAGAAATAGCAAAGAGCGCATCAGGTCCTACTCCAAGAGCCTTGGGGGAAGAGTTACTGTTAACCTTCAAGGACACCAGCTCCCAATTTCTCAGGACTGTAAGACGCTATGAAGACAGTGGCCAGGAATCTAGTGAAGAGGGCACATTCAGGTGGGTGATGTTTTCAGATGCCACTTTTAGTATGATGTGTGGTATTTGCCCAGCACAGTTCTCCCAATTTGCAGATCTTAACTAGGTGTCCTACAGTTCAGTTTAGTTCTGACACCAATCACTTAGCATTAATATCAGACTCCATAGGTTTAAGAGCTCAGTCCCACAGGGCTGCTCCCACTTCAGAAGTTGGCCACAGATTGGGTGTCCAGGCTGCCCACCCTTTTGCCTGACTATAGATGCAAGGGTTCCCCACAAGCATCTTCTCAGGCCTGATGATACTCTGGGTGCAGAAGTGACAGTTACCCAGACTGAGGCCAGAACTGATTTCTCTTTCAGGACTCGCTTGGGTATTGGGAGATGCTGAAGAGCTGCCCTTTGATGATGATAAGTTTGATGTTTACACCATTGCCTTTGGGATCCGGAACGTCACACATATTGATCAGGTAGGAGTGGCTGCCTCCTAAACTTGTGTGCCTCGGATGTTCATTCTCATGTAGTGACCAAGAGTGTGTTCTTTAGGACCAGTTTCACTGTTTCAGGCCTAAGGGCTTTGATCTTTCAAGTTGCTAATTTTTCTGATTACAAAATTGAAAAAAAAAAAAAAAACAAAACTACAGAGCAGATCCCCATGGAAGCCTTGGTTGCTTGGGTTGGCATATACATATTTGAGTCTGTTGGTCCTATTCTGGCATGTCATGTTTCGTCTCACTTGTGATGTTATCTGACCCTGTGAATTTGCAGATCAGAGGCATTTCTGGGGCCAACACAGAAGGTAGTAAGATTCACGATTCCTCTATAAGGAGAAAGAAATGCTCAGCTCTTTATCTGATGCAATTCTTCTTTATTTCTACTTTAACATTCCGTGTGTCCAAAGCATTTGAATTAAATTATGCAAGGCACTGGTTCTGGTTTCTCTAAGATGGTCTCCACTTACCTGGTTCCTCTGCTTTGGGTGGGACATTCTTTGTGGTGTTCTTTAGCTTGGTTTTTATGACTTGTCCTTTGTCTATAGTGAGCTTTTTTTTTTTTTTTTTTAAAGATTTATTTATTTATGCATAGAAGCACTGAGGTACAGGCCAGAGGTGTGGGAGGGTGAGAAGATTCACCACAGAGAGCGTGGAGCAGAACAGGCAGATCAACTGAAGTACACTGCTGAGGGGAGCAGCGGGCACAACAGGAGAGGTCTGCTGCGCCATGCGGGTCCCCCCCCTGGCCGGCAGCAGGGATCGAACTTGTGCTGCAATGGCTGTGGTTTGCTTCATAGTGCGTTGCCTAACCCACTGCGCCACCAGGGAGGCCCGAGCTTTATTTTTTAAAGGATTTATTTATGTATACAAGAGCTGGGGTACAGGCCAGAGGCCAGAGGTGTGGGGGGCAGTGAGAGGATTCACCAGGGACAGAGTGGGGAGCAGAACCCGTGGATGGACTGAAATACACGGCTGAGGGGGGCAGCGGGAGAGGCAGGAGAGGTCTGTTGCGCTATGTGGGTCCCTTCTCTGGTCAGGAATCCAACTCGTGCTGCTGTGCTGCGGATTCTTTACAGTGTGGCACTCAACCCACTGCGCCACCAAGGAGGCCCGAGTTTTATTTTAATTAAAAATTTTGGAATAGATTCAAAGTTCAAGGTATAAGAGAGTAGTATATCAGTAAGAAGTCTTCTTCCCACGCTTGTGACCCAACCATTTAGTGCCTCTTCTGGATACAGTCATTAGTATCTGGTTTATATTTGCAAAGCTGTTTTGTGCGTGTTAAATGTATTTTTGTTTCTCTTTTATATAAATATTTGTATATGAGAGGTTTGCCCTTTGCGTTTCTCGATATCAGTACATAAAGAACACTGATTCTTCCTTTTTAAAATAGCTGCATAAATTCCATTTGTATAGATATTCAATATAACCAGTCACTCATTAGTGGTTAAGATTCTTCTGACTGCATGCTGTTCAAATTGCGCTGCAGTGCATAACCCCTATGTATCATTTCCACACTAGAAACATTTCTAGAAGATGGATTCCTTGGAGTAAAATTGCTCTATCAAAGAGTATAGCCGGGCCTCCCTGGTGGCGCAGTGGGGTAAGCAACGCACTACGAAGCAAACAGCAGCCACTGCAGCACGAGTTCGATCCCCACTGCCGGCCGGGGGGGGGACCCACATGGCGCGGCAGACCTCTCCTGTTGTGCCCGCTGCTCTCCTCAGCAGTGTATTTCTGTTGATCTGCCTGTTCTGTTCCCCGCTCTCTGTGGTGAATCCTCTCACCCCCCCACACCTCTGGCCTGTGCCCCAGTGCTTGTATGCATAAATAAATAAATCTTTAAAAAAAAAAAAAGAGTATAGCCACTGTAATTTTGATAAATAATTCTAAAACCACTTTCTGTGGAGGTTGTAAAATCTGAGTCAGTTTAAATTATTCCAAGTAACCGTATTTCTTCATGGGCAAAATACTTAACTTTTATAATACTGGCAAATGCTAAAGCTGTAAGCCTTGTGGAATTGAGTGACATCCGCTGACAAGTGTGTTCTGTTGTTCTTTGTCTCTCTCAGGCTCTCCAGGAGGCTCACCGGGTACTAAAACCAGGAGGACGGTTTCTCTGTCTGGAGTTTAGCAGAGTGAACAATCCCCTCATCTCCAGGTTAGCAGTGTTAACAAATTGGATAGGAAATAGCCAGTAACCTGTATGCATGAACTTCATGGTTTAGAATCCCAGAGTCTCTGAGGAGACTTTCTGAGGTGTAACCCTGGAGGTTACACCTATCTGAAACCAATAATCAAAGGTTCAAATGAGCCCTCATACACATTTTGAGAAGTGGTACTTTTAAAAATTGACTTTGATGTCTACATTTTTTTAAAAATCAAGACATTTTACATAAAAATATGAATTTTTAGCTTCACCGAAATCAGATATACGGCCACCCTGGCTAGCTCATCTTCCCATTTGGCAACAGAGCTGAGTAGTAACTGCCCCTTCTCTACTTTTGTGGTGCTTCCTAAATGTACTTATCACATCCTTATTATCACACCCTGTATCAGGTACTTGCTTAACCCCTGAGGCATTTGTATTTTACACAAATGGTATAGACATCTTGCTTCTTATCAAGGGAAGGAATTGGGGTACATTGTCATCTTAACCTCTTCCTTTCCTTGTTTAGGCTTTATGATCTATATAGCTTCCAGGTAATTCCTGTCCTGGGAGAAGTGATTGCAGGAGACTGGAAGTCCTACCAGTACCTTGTAGAGAGTATCCGGCAGTTCCCATCTCAGGTAAAAAACATCTATATCTTGCAACAAAGGCCCTAAAGTTGAAATCCAGGTGATCCCTGCAACATCTGTCTTTGTGTTTTAGGAGGAGTTCAAAGAAATGATAGAAGATGCAGGTTTTCAGAAGGTGACTTATGAAAGTCTAACATCGGGCATTGTGGCCATTCATTCTGGTTTCAAACTGTAACTCCTTTACAATTCTGAAGGGTGAAATGACAGTCACATCATGTGGGAAGCCTGAAACTGAAGGATAATCTGGCTGCTAAGACCAGCAGCAAAGTATCTCCTCTTAGGAATATGAGGACTCTGTTCTGATGTAACCAGTCTCAAAGTGAAAGAAACATATGCCTGTCACTTTATTGCAGCTTTCATGAGGTACTACTTCAAGCCTCTCCCAGAGGTTCCCTTTGCTCAATTCCTAAGTTTTCTGGGCTGTGCAGTATGTGGAAAACCAGCACTAGAGCTCTATTTTGAAATATTTCTGCTGCTTCTCCACCAGTGCTGCCTTCCAGAGGGATAATGACTCATTTGACCCCAATGATGATTTGAACCAGAAGGCACCTGAGTCCTTTACAGCTGACCTTACAGTACAGGACTAGGTCTGAGGCCAAAGCCAAGGCTTGGGTCAGAGGGCTACTGGTCACAATTAGAATTATGCACTGAACTACTAAATGAATCTACAATTTGCCTGGTATTTGTCATTTTTTTTCTTAAGGTGAGGGGGAATACATTTTCTCATCTTTCACTCGGTTTTCTTCTACAAAAAGCCACTATTGCGTCCTCAGTGCCTGTCATGAAGGTAACTCAACAAATCCTTGTTAAAAGAAAAAATGTACCAGCAAACTTCATGTCTTACATTTGTCAGAATACATCTGAAAAAGTTTTGTTAACAAATTGTTTGAGTATTTATCTAGCATAACCCCCATCCAGTATTCAGGGGCAGCAGTGGGCACAGGGCTCCTTCAGTCCATTGTTTGATGCCATAAATATTTTGAGGGTGAAGTTTAAGGTTTTTAAGGGGTCTTTCTGAGAAATTACTGATTATCAACCTGAAGCTGGCTGGCAGTTGGTTGTGAATAACTTAGTTCAAATTTGGTAAGACTTCAGACATGCTGCTCCTTGACGCGCACAGGAGTCATTTATCGTTCTCCCTCACAAGACCTTGCTGTCACTGAAAGCTTCCAGATGCAGCTATCACAAAAATCTCTATGAACAGCAGGTAAGAGCATTTGATTAGCTGCTAAACCTTGGAAAATCTTTTAACTTAAAGTTTGTTTTCAGCCAGCTGAAGCCTTACAACTTTTGAAATTAACAAGGAGCTGGCACTAGAAGGAACTTCATAAACCATTAACCCAAGGCTGTATCTGAGGCTATGTGGTTTTCTCACATTTGAAACAAAAAAATAACAGTACTGGCATGCCTCAGAAATATTATGGGTCTGGTCCCAGACCACTGTCACAATTATAGTGAAACAACACAAGGTTTAGTTTTCCAGTACATATGAAAGTTTGAGTGTTATCATTGTCTGGTGAAAAAAAAGTGCATAATTTTGAAGTCCCTTATAAAAAAAAAAAACAGGGGAAATGAAGCACATGCTGTTGAGAAAATGGTATTGCTCCATGCAGGGTTGCCACGTATCTTTAACTTGTAAAAAGCTGTGTGCAAAAAAATGCAGCCCAATAAAACAAGGTATGCCTGTTAACTGAAAGCTGCTACCTCCTGGCAGCAGATACGGGCCTGCTCCATTTAGAGCCTTATGTCCAGCTGTTTGTAGACTCCAGGGTCTGTTGCCGAAGACTATTTGGAACAAGGGCTAACTGAACAAGATTGATATAACTTTGATAGCCACATTCCTTTAGGCTTCAAATAGTAATACAGCCAGGTCACTGAAGAGGGAAAGAAATAGGAAAAAAATTATGGGACATTGCAGCTGTTTATAAGAGCTGAATCACAGGCATACAGCAGTCTTCTGTTCCATAATACCTCCTCTTCCTTCTTTCCCAGGCCTAACGTAGCTTAACTTTACTAGGATCCTAAAACCACAGTTCTTGTGGTGAAACCTTTTCCCAAAGATGTTACTGACCTAATGGTGCTCTTAAGATAATCATACATGAATTCAGATAGGTAGTCTGGCTTCCTAGAAACCCATGTATCTCACAGATCCAAGGTCTGAAACAAAAAAACACTACTTCATGTGAACGCTGAAAATACTGTAGGGGAACTGAAGCCAGGGCCTTCCTTGCAATTCCCCAAGATGGCTGCTGCTTCAGCCTTTGAAAAATTTTTCTACCAGAGGTCAAGTCTGCCATTATTTGCTTTCCTCATAGGAAAGACTTGAGTCTTCCTAAAATTATTAGCAAGTTTAATGGTTCTTTCGCCACAGGTTTAATGACATCTGTTAATGAAAGCTTCAATTCACATCAGTTAATTGAATTTGTGACTACAGCCAGTTAAAGCACAGCAAACTTGAGTTTAAATTCCTGCGAAGTCTTTATTAGAACCACATGGAAGGCTGCTACTCAAAAACTTTTCCTTTTTACAACTATCTTCAACCTATTTGAGGCAGAGCAGAGAGGATGGGCAATAGCCTAGAATCCAGAAAAGTGTTTCTCATTAGCTCAGATTCAGCTTATTTTAGAGCCATGGAAAGTTTAAAGGAGTAGTTACCCATTCATCACCACCTCCACCTGAGGGCTAAGGCCCAGAATATTCTGTAACAACATATTTAACAAAAGCAGCATTTACTGATAGTGTTTACCAGATGAGTTGTTAATCCAAAAATTACCCACTGTCCAATTCTGGACAGACACTTCTGAGTATTACAGTTTCAGGACAAATGAGAAAGACTGGGAGGACTGAATATCCTAGGCAATTATAACTCACAGAAACCTTTGACTCACCCCACTAACCTAATCAAAATCAAGTGATAATCCATCTTCAACCCTAGATTTGAACAAATTGTAACTACCACACACTTCTCCAACAGATTTATTTTTTTAAAGGAATGGATTCGAGGAGAAAAAAACATAGGGCAGAGAGGTATGGAATAGAAAATAAATACAAATGTAAGCTGTTTTGCTAATTGTTTATAACCACAAGTTAGTACAGAGAATGCCCTGTACAAGCAACACAACAAAGGTTGAAAGATTGAGGTGTTCCCTTAGGCAAGGCTGAAGATTTCAGTCTCTGGTATTTGGAAGTTAGGCTGCAGTCCCTGTTTTTGGATGGATCACTGGGTGTGTGGCACAGTTCATGCTTTTAACCAGACTTGAACAGAAGAATGGCCACCTGGCCCAGGTAGAAATAGATGAAGTGTTTGGTTTCATGTGTCACATAACTACCGAAGTTCCTCCCCACGATGCAGTGCCAGGTAGGATTGTACTTCTTGTCAAACTCCTGGGCAGGGGAAAAGAAGGGAGAGAGAAGGGAAAAAAAACTAGAATTTTAGTGCTAAACCTGAAGTCAGACTTTGCCTCCTGGAAAAGCATAGCCTATAGGGGCAGAAAGAACATTAGGCTCTCCCAAATTCTTCGAATGAAAGAATGTTCCCCAGCTCCAAGTCGCCTACATAGTGCAATAATGCAAACATACTTGCAATCTGAGCTCAGCTGGGCATGGGGGCTGGGAAGCAAAAGGCTTAGAAAGGGCAGCCTCAAAAACAGACAGACAGCTTTGTTACAATGATGGTAATTCCACCTTCCCTAACTCTTTATTATTCATTGATAGCAAGTTCCACCAACAGTTCTAGTTTATCAAGGTCTTAAGTGTAAACAAAAATAAACCCTACTGTAGCTGCATCCCAAAAATCCAAGAAAATGGTTAAGTAACTACAAACTGTAACTCCTCTAACTGCACTCTTCACTGAATACCAAAAGGAATAGGCCTCAACTGGCACCTACATCAAACCACTGTAGATCAAAACACTGAAACAAGGCACCTGCTTTGGTACTCCATTGTTGTTATAAAACTGTTGGAAGCAGAACATGACAGCCACCTGATCAAATTTTCCCTTATTTAGAATTTCAACAGCCATTCTTCCCCACATCTACCCGGATGGTGCTAGTTTACCACCTGGAAACCACAAGGGCAGCGAACTGCAGAACTTGCTCCTATTTTCCAAGGGGTCCTGGAGCCTAGAACACCCTTTCATATCTTCATCAGGTGACTGTAGGCATACACCAAAACTAATCCATAAAATTCGTACAAGTCTCTGGTGTGTTATGCAAAAATTTGGCTGCTCTTATGTGGTATACAACTTGAAATTTTAGATCAAGTAACGTTCTTACAAGCTAGACAAACGCTCTGCTACAGTTTTCAAAAAAGACATTTCTGTTCCCTCAAGTCTTTCATCTTCCCTTCCCTGGAACACTCCCACAGCTTCGGCTGCCAGCTTCCTTCCCTTCCAGAAAACAACTCGAGAAGTTGGCAGTCCAGGCAGCTTTCTACCGACTGTCATTTACCAAGCCCCCAACCACCACTACCACCCACTTTCCCTCGACTGCCGAAAACTCCCCAGTGGAAGGTTGGCAAGATCTCCCTCTGGCCAGGCTGGAAACACCCACGCAGCTTCCCCCCCTCCGGAACACCCAGATGGATCCTCGGCGCAGGAATCCTGCAGAAGGGGGAACCGCTGCTCCCAGCTCTTAGAAACTGTTGCTAGGTGGCGCTTTCCCCCCGCCAAGCTAGGTAATAAAAAAAAAAACTTCGAGCACCGAGGTTCTGGTCTTCCCCACAGGAGTGCAAAATTCACTTGCGTCCTTTCTGGAAACCTCCACACCCGTGCTGCCGTGCGTGCCCCCAAGGATCTCCGCCAGACGCCCTGGGTACGCAGGATTCGGGAGAACTAAGTTGTAACTCGCCCCAGCTGAGCACAAAATGCCAGCGACCCCCTCCCGTGCTCACCTTCTTAATGTGGGCCGCAATGTCCTTCTCTATGTTGTATTTCTCCAACGCCTGAGTGGCACACTCCACCGAGTCCTGTTGCATCTCCTCCGACATATCCGCATTTTTGATCACGGCCTTTCGGTCGCACATGGTTACCTGGGGAACCGGGCCCGAGCAAAGGGCGGGGAGTTGGGGTGTGGGCTGCGCCTGCGAAGCGTTAGCTCCCCTGGCCCACTCCGCCCACCCTGCGCCACGCCACCTCGGAGGACACCCACCGCCCCACTTCTCAGGAAGCACAAGCCGTGCGGACCGAACCGCCCAGTGGGGGACGAAACCAAGCAGCTGAGCCCCCGCAGTATCTCACCGTGGAGCAGGGGCTGCAACGGTCTCCTGGGGGAGGGGCTGGCGAGGCTCAGATCTGGCGAGAGACAGCGTCGCTACTGAAGCCGTGGCGCATCTAAGCAGCCCCACGCCAGCCGCCGCCGCCTAGAGCCTAGGCCCCGCCCTACTTCGCCGGCCCCGCCCCCCCTCCGAACGTCCCTATTGGCTTGAGACAGGCCCCAGGACGCTTTCATTGGTCTGTAGACTCAATAGTTCCCTCAGGATCTTTCGCCTGCATTTTGTTGCAGACCACAATGCACCGCTCGCGGCGTCAGTTGCCACGGCAATGGGCCTCACGCCCGGAGGCCACCTCACTCGGAGGGTGGAGCCTGGGCTGGGTGGCGAGGACCACCCAAAAGCTAGAGCGGGTATGGGGAACTTTTACCTAAGCCAAGTGACTCCGAATTTACGCAGTTTTTCCCAGAGTGTGTTCTCGAGTACGGCCAGTTTTGGGAAGTCGGGTGACCATCCCTCCCCGTATATATCCACAACCACCACAACCACTACCCCAGGTCTGGATTTCTGAATTCTGACTGATGTGGCTAATTTCTTCACTCAGGGGTTATCTCCGAAGCAGGGCGGGCTTCGTGAGCAATCCATCAATGCAGTCTCACAAGAGAGACCCCAGGACTTTAATACTCTGCAATCTCATTCTTCAAATTCTTTATTTTTTTAAAGATTTATTTATTTATGCATACAAGACCGGGGGTACAGGCCAGAGGTCAGGGTGGTGAAAGGATTCACCAGAGACAGCGGGGAGCAGAACATGCTGACTGACTGAAACACTGCTGAGGGGAGCAGCGGGCGAGGCAGGAGAGGTCTGCTGTGCCTTGTGGGTCCCCTCCCTCGACAGTGGCAGGGATCGAACTTGTGCTGCAGTGACTGTGGTTTGCTTCATAGTGCGTTTCTTTTTTTTTTTAAGATTTTTATTTTATTTTTATACATACACGAGCTGGGGTACAAGCCAGAGTTGCGGGAAGTGAGAGGATTCACCAGAGGCAGAGCGGAGAACAGAACAGGCAGACTGACTGAAATACACTGCTGAGGGGAGCAGCAGGCGAGGCAGGAGAGGTCTGCTGTGCCATGTGGGTCCCCTCCCTGGCCAGGGATCGAACTCGCACTGCTGTTCAGTGGACGCTTCACAGTGTGGCGCTCAACCCGCTGAGCCACCAGGGAGGCCCCAAATTCTTTTTTAAACAAAAGATCCCACATTTTAATTTTGCAATGGGCCCCACAATTTATACAGCCGGTCCTGTGAATATTGAGGGATGAGGGGCTCATCAGAAATGGGAGAGGGTTTCATTATGAATTAAAAGGTTATCCCCAAGAATGGGGTCTCTGCTTTTAAGGGCACTCTGGGCAGCTATGGGTGTGTGGCGTGGGTGGGGCTTTCTACTCAAGTGAGGCAGTCTATCCAGTGTGGGAGTTTCTTGGTTAGGGATTTATCTGAAGGGCGGAGGTGCCCTAATGGACAGAATATACGTCCCTCAGAGGTATTTTCCCCAGCTTAGAGAGCCTAAACATCACTTAGGTGGTTAAAAAAGCAAGGTCTTGGGGGTGGGGTTTGGGGAACAGGATTAAATCTGGATTTAAGTTCCAGGACTATCATTTACTAGCTATTTGAACCTCCGTCTTCTTATCTGTAAAGGGGGACTAAAGGAAACCACTTGGTTGGCATGTTGGGAGTATCAAAGCTTATGAATGCTCCAAGAGTCACAGAAAGATTTTTACAACCAACCCTTAAATACCTATACTGTGTTTGAACTTCCATGTAAGTTATCAGGTTAATCAAGTTACCAGAAATTTTGTTTACATTTCTGCACTTTTTTCCTCTTTAAGATTTATTTACTTATGCATACAAGAGCTGGGGTGTAGTCCAGAGGAGGGATGTGAGAGGATTCACCAGAGACAGTGGGGAGCAGAACAGGTCTGGTAGATCCAAAATACATTGCTGAGGGGAGCAGCTGGTGAGACAGGAAAGGCCCTGGCTGGCATGGAACTGCAGTGGCTGCAGATAAGCTTAGTGCTGTGATTTAACCCCTTGCACCACCATGCAGGCCCCATTTCTGTACTTTTCTTATTGACCACCCACTGTCATCAATCTAGAGCCTTTTACAACAGTTTGACCAGGCACCAAAAAAGGGGGGGAGGGGGAACTGTGAGAACCTTTGGTACAACATACAGTATGCATATCAATTAAATCAAATTAAGAAGCTTTTCCCAGCTTCAGGTTTCTAATGGTGGGATTATGAGTTTGAAGAGTGGCTCCAGGTGGTGTTGGTTCTGAGGAAGAAGTTGAATTGCCAACAGGAGAGAAGCTGGGTTAGTGCGTCTACCTGGCTTGGGTATAAGACTCAGAGCTGTGGAATCAACTGATGATGGTAGAATCTCAAGGGCCTTTTCTATTTTATTTATTTAATTTTAGATTTATTTATTTATGCACACAAGAGCTGGGGTACAGGCCAGAGTTGTGGGGAGTGAGAGAATTCACCAGACAGAGTGGGGAGCAGAACAGGCAGATTGAAACACACTGCCCTGAGGGCAGCAGCGGGCACAGCAGGAGAGGGTCTGCTAGGCCATGTGGGTCCCCTCCCTGGCCGGCCACAGGGATCGAACTCGTGCTGCAGTGGCTGCGCTTTGCTTCATAGTGCATTGCTTAACCCACTGGGCCACGAGGGAGGCCCCCTTTTCTATTTTAAAAACAAAAAACTGTTTTTATTTATTTATGCATACAAGAATTGGGGTCTAGGCCAGAGATATGGGGGGGGTGAGAGGATTCACCAAAGACAGTGTGGGGAGCAGAACAGGTCAGGCAGATCTACTGAAATACACTGCTGAAGGGAGCAATGTGAGACAGGAGATGTCTACTGTGCCATGTGTGCCTGGTGATAGCTTGATAGCGCTGAGACTTAACCCCTGTACCACCAGGAAGGCTCCAGAGCCTTTTCTTTTCAAATGAGTGTGTGTGTGTGTTTGTAATACTGTTTGTGTGTGTGTGTCTCACTCTCATCTTTGACTTAGCCAACTTCTTGTTTGACCAAGAAAGAGCTGAAAGTAGCTGCTTGCTACCAAGTGCTTTGCATCCACTCAGTTATTCCTCACAACAGCTGTGCCTGGGATCCCTCTCCTCCTACCTTTTTTTTTTTTTAAAGATTTATTTATTTATGCATACAAGCACTGGGGTA
>JAGFMF010012286.1:6430338-6440645 GCA_019455555.1 Galemys pyrenaicus | reverse complement strand
CCCCGCTCTCTGTGGTGAATCCTCTCACCCCCCTACACCTCTGGCCTGTACCCCAGTGCTTGTATGCATAAATAAATAAATCTTAAAAAAAAAAAAGAGAACCAAGGCTGGCACGATGGGGGACTTGTCTTAAATAGTGGTTTCCAGGCAGGTCTCCATTTGAGTCAAGAACTGATGACCCGGCTTCCGGGTGGAGGATAGTGTAAGTGGAAGCCATGCAGAGGCTACTGCGGCAGTCCAGGCAAGAGGTGATGATGGCATGGACCAGGACAAAAGTGACAGAGGTATAATAAGAAGTGGTCAGTTTCCAGATATATTCTGAAGATGGAGGTAACAGATTTGGTTATTAATTAAATGCAGCATGTGAGAAAGACAGAGGAATCAACCAAAACACCAAGACTTGTAGCCTGAACAATGAGAAGAGCGGATTGAGTTGGGGGAGGCTGGCCATAACAGAAGCAAAAAGTTGCTTTGGCCATGTTAAGTTTGAGAGCCTGTTACACAAGAAACATTTGGCAGTGTCAAATATGCAGTTAGATATATGAGTTCTGGGCAGAAGTCCAGACTAGAACTATAATTTGGGGAGTCATCAACTTAAGATGACATTTGAAGCCAGGGGACTGGATGAGATCACCACTGAGGGAGGAGTAGGTGTAGATGGAAGAGATAATGCTTATTCAGCCAGCAATATTCTGACTTTCTCTGTGGGCCAGATCCTGAGCTACATGGTACTTATGGAGATGTATATCCCTCAACTTCTGCCCAGTTCCAATACTTATTTAATTTTTTCCATCCTATGTGCTTTGGCCACTTTGAAAATAAACATTGAGCATTCCTGACCTGCTTCTTAAGTCACTCACCAGTTTTTCAATAGACACCTACTGAGCACCCACTTGATACAAGGCCCCCACCCAGGCACTAGGGACATAGAAGGGAGCAAGTCAGACATGGATCCTGTCCTCATGGAGTTTACATTTTTGCATGTGGAGGAAGCAGACATTGAATAAGATGCATGAGGTAATGTATTTACAGTTGGAAGAAATGCATCAGTGGAGGACAGGTTGGCATGAGAGTTATTAATAGGGACTCTGCCCTAACCTGGGAGGTAGGGAAGGCTTTTCTGAGAGTCACATTGGAGCAGCAATGTAAAGGAACTGGAAAATAGGCTAAGGGGAGGGACAAGGAGCTTTCTGGGTGGAAGGAATAGCATCTTCAAATGCCCAGAGGCTAGAAGGAGGTTGATAGCTGAAGGAAGGCCAACTTGTCTACAGAGACTGATGTGGGGGAGTGTGGGAGAAAGGAGGCTGGAGAAGTGGGTTTGAAGCCGCCCGACCTTTACCCTTTGAGCCTGGTTAAGACACCTGGAGTCTGTCCTGAGACCACTTGTGGTCCTGAATGGTTATAGGTGGGACCTCAAAAGACCAGAGGAGAGAGAGAGAGAGTCTGTGTTGAGGAGGGGGGTGGCTGCCTCAGTTTCCCACCTTTTCCATTTTAAACATGTATGTGCCAAGACCCAGTTCTCTCTGGGGCAGTAGCCATGCAAACAAGTTGTCATTCTCTCTCAGAGCAAATATCTTGGTTGTCCCACAAAGCCAGAGTTTAAGGCTGAACATAAAAATCTGTTCCTCCCAGCAGTCACTCCCCCAGAAGCTCCCAAGGAATTATTTCATTAGCAGGGGTGCCAGGTGTTTCTAGCTAGAGCCTCTGTGAACATTTTTCATTTGAGTTCATATAAAATAGGCTTCTGGATTTATGGGAACTTTACTGCCAGGCTATAAAGTAAAATAATATAATTAGTGCAACCGGCTACAGCTGTTCTCAGTCTTGATGTCACGGCCATTACCTGCATAAAATATTTATGGAGTTTTTAGCTAATTTGGTTTTCTTTCCTGGGACCCACCTTTTTATTAAAAATTACAAAAGTAATAAATGTACATATTAGACAATAGTAGGAACAAAAAGGCTAAATTCTATATATTAACTGTACAGAGATAATTATTATTATTTTGCCCTAAATATATTACCTTTTTTCTATGTATGTCCATATTCACACTTATAACACTGGACACATCATTTTGTTACCTTTCTATGTCATTAAATACCCTTCTAAAACATAGTTTTTCAGTATTTTTTAAAAAAGATTCATTTATGTACACAGGAACTGGGGTAGAGGCCAGAGGTGTAGGGGCTGAGAGGATTCACCAGAGACAGAGCGAGGAGCAGAATAGGCAGATAGACTGAAATACACTGCTGAGAGGAAGCAGCGGGTGAGGCAGGAGAGGTCTGTTGTGCCACGTGGGTCACCTCCCAGGTCAGGGATTGAACTGTTGCTGCAGATGCTTCATAGTGTGGAGCTTAACCCCTTGCTCCATCAGGAAGGCCCCAACACAGCAAGCAATTCTCTGTAACACCAGGAGCATTCTATAGAGTGGCACTCAATCCTGACACCATCTACCTGGAAACAGTATCATATCCCCCAGGTGAAGGGCTCAGGTACACAATTTTGCCCCCCAGCCTCCCACCCACACACTTCAGACGCCAATCACTAGCCCAGGTTACCACCAGACTGATCTGATCTGACCAACTGGTTATGGATTGGAGGTTCCAAAGATCGCCTTCTTGGATTTCATTCATTTGCTAGAGCAGCTCACAGAACTCAGGGAAACACATTCACCAGTTTATTAAAGGACATGATAAAGAATACAGATGAAGAGATACACAGGGCGAGATCTGGAGACAAGCATTCCCGCCTTGTGGAGTTGGGGTGCATCAGTCTCCTGGTGTGGGTATGTTTACCCACCTGGAAGCAACTTCCTGCAGACTCCCTACTGTTGGAGTTTTATAGGGACTTCATCACACAGACACCATCAATTATAAACTCAAAAGAAAGACCACCCCCAAAAAGAAAAAATGTGTTAAAAACTATAAACTCCATTTTGAGCCCCTCTCCCCTTTTTAGAGAATGGGGGTGGGGTGGAAAATTCTAAACTTCTAATCATGGCTTCATGTTTTTGATGATCACCCTCCATCTAGTCTCCATCCAGAATCACATTATTAGAACAAAAGATACTGCCAGTGCTCTTATCACTGTAAATTTATAAGTGTTAGGGATAAGGTAAAACATAAATGTCTGAATAAGAGATACTCCTAGTGCTTTTATTGCTTAGGAAATTACAAGGGTTTGGGGAGCTCTGTGCCAGAAAAGGGGTGGGGGGGCAAAGACCAATATATATTTTCTCTTATCTCACAGCTTTGTTCTGATGGAATCTTTCAAAATTAAAAATCGTCTGTTTTATTCTACTTTCAGAAGTCACAGTTAGTCAATATCAAAGTCAAAGACTGCAGAAATTCAGAGTCAGGCAAAGAAAGTTCTTGGCAATTTTACAACTCAAAGATAAATAACAATGGTTAAAATTAGATCTTTCAAATATATTTGTTTTTTCTCTCACTTTTACCAAAATAGGATGACTATGGGTTTTCTGTGTGATGCCATTTAGATCTACTTCACCCTTTTAACCGACTTCCCTGCAACCCCACAACCACATCTACCCGCCCACGTCTGCGGCAAGCACTCTGCCTCTCCTCCAGTCACCACACAGGACCCAGATCCATCTCCGTCTCCTCTCACTGCTGCAGTCCTCTTTCCCTCTCCCGCATCGTCGTTTCCCTGGTTATTCTACTGGATTATTCCCATCAGGGTACAAACAAGCTGTAACAAGCTCCATCCTTAAAATATGCCTCCCTGGACTATACATTCTCCTCCAGCTACTATCCCATCTCAGCCTCCTCCAGAGTTTTCTGTACTTACTGTCTCTGATTCAGAACTGTGAGAAAGAGCCTTCTGTTGTCAGTAAGTCATCCAGTCTATGGCGTTTTGTTACTGCAGCCCAAACCAAGACACCTCCGTTCTCTTTTTTCTTTTCTCCTTCTTTTTTTTTAAGATTTATTTACTTATGCATACAAAAACTAGGGTACAGGCCACAGGTGTAGGGGGTAAGAAGATTCACCGGTGACAGAGTGGGAAGCAGGACAGGTAGATCAACTGAAATACACTGCTGAGGGGAGCGGTGGGTGAGGCAGGAGAAGTCGAGCCATGTGGATCATCTCCTGGCAGGGGATCAAACTCATGCTGCAGTGGCTGGAAGATAGCCTCATAGTGCTGTGCCCTAACCCCTTGCGCTACCAGGGAGGCCACCTCCATTCTCTCTTCAATCCACTCCACCAATACAACTTATCAAGATCATTAGGGGCCTCCCTGGTGGCACAGTGGGTTAAGCAACGCACTATGAAGCAAACCACAGCCACTGCAGCACGAGTTCAATCCCTGCTGCTGGCCGGGGAGGGGACCCACATGGATGGCAGACCTCTCCTGCTGTGCCCACTGCTCCCCTCAGCAGTGTACTTCTGTTGATCTGCCTGTTCTGCTCCCCGCTCTGTCTGTGGTGAATCCTCTCACCACCCCCCACACCTCTGACCTGTACCCCAGTGCTTGTATGCATAAATAAATAAATCTTTAAAAAAAAAAAAAGATCATTAGAGACCAGCAGTGACCAGTTCTCAACCCCCTTCACTAATGTATTTTTCCCTGCTGCTCTTTTCCTCTCTGAAGAACATTCTCTGCTTGGCTCCCAGGACCCCGGGCCTCTCCCAGTTCTCCTATGTCACTGGTGACTGTTCCTCAGGTTCTCATAGTCTCTATTTTTGTGGCTTTAAATACCATCTCTCTGTTCATGACTGCCTGCTTTTCAGCCTGCTAGAACAGAATGCCATAGCCTTGATGGCTTATAAACAACAGAATTTGATGTCTCACAGTTCTGAAAGTCAGCAGTTCAGGATCAGGGTACCAGGAAGGTCAGGGTGTTCTAATGGGGGCCCACCTCTTGTTTCATAGGCAGGCATCTTCTCACTTTGCCTGCAGATAGTGGCAGTTGAGGGACCTCTCTTTTAGGAGGGCGCTCATTTCATTCACAAAGGGGACCATATCACCGCCTAAAGGCCCCACTTCCTAATACCATCATATTGGGGAGGTAGACTTCAACATACAAATATTGGGATATACAAATATTCAGCATATAATAACTCCCAAGTTCTACTTCTACTTCAAACTTCTCTCCTGAACACCTAGCCCACATTCTAAGTCCTACTTGAAATGCCTCTGGCATGTGTAATAGGCATTTCAAACCAAACCTATCCAAGATAGCCCTGCTTGGACCCCAAACTGCTTATCCCGGAGTCTCATTCTTCATCTATGAAAAAGTACTTCTATTCTTCTAGGCGCTCAGGAAAGAAACCAGCAAGTTTGCTTTGATTCCTACATGTGTCCCTCATACTTCACACCAAACCCATCAGTAAATTCTGCCAGTTCGGTCGTGAAAACATATCTCCAAATTGACCACTCACTCCTTACCACCTCCATTGTTATGACCTTAGTCCAAGCCCACTCATTTTCCATGTAGAAATTTCAACAGCATTCAGCGGGCCCACCTACGCTGTCCTGTAGACTATTTGTTACCAAGTAGTGAGCTTTTAAAAACCAACTCAAATAAACCAATACGCCAAGAAATAGTTGTTCTCCTCTACTCAAAACCCTCCAGTGGTTCCAATTCAAGTCCTGAAGAGGTTTGTCTTTTCCCATTGACTTGCCTTTGCACCTTTGTCAAAACCAGTTCAGGGGCCTCCCTGGTGGCGCAGTGGGTTAAGCACCACACTAGGAAGCAAAACGCAGCCACTGCAGCACGAGTTCCATTCCTGCTGCTGTGACCCACATGACGCAGCAGACCTCTCCTGCCTCCTGCTGCTCCCCTCAGCAGTGTGTTTCGGTCAGTCTGTGCCTGTTCCGCTCCAACTCTGTCTCTGGTGAATCCTCTCATCCCTCCTCTGATCTTTACCCCAGTTCTTGTATGCATAAATAAATAAATCTTTAAAAAAAAACCCAAACAGTTCACTGTATTTTTGAGCCTATTTTGGGGAACTCTATTCTGCTCCTTTGATCTATATGTTTGTTCTTTCACCAATACCCCCCATCTTGTTTACTATGACTTTATAGTAAGTCAAAGTTAGATGTAAGTCCTCTGACTTTATTCTTTTTCAGAGTTGTTTTGACTGTATCTAGTACCTTTGCTTTTCCATGTTAGTTTTAGTAGCAGTTTGCTGAAAATGGGGGGGTAAGGATTGAGGGGAGAAAGCTTTCCTCTTTGGTTCAGTAGGGAGGGGACGCCGAATTAAACTTACCAAAGACAGATTCGCAAAAGAGAAGAAAATTCTCTTTTGAGGATATTTACCTGAAAGAAATACATGCGATTCTCACCACAACCCCCAACCTCTGAGGAGTGGGGGGGAACCAGAGTTTGGGTTATAAACTCTTGAAGGAGGAGATTTGAAGAGCTTCTGACACAAGGACATGGACAAGCAGGAGGGTGGCCTGCCCCGAGGGCATGGAAGCTCCTGCCCGCCCCTCATACCATGTCGTATGTATCTCATCCATTTCACTGTTTCTGGATTGTAGTCTTTGGAGTGAACTGTTAAATGAAAATGAAGTGGTTTTGTGAGTTTTGTGGATCATTCTAGCAAAGTGTTGAATCTGAGGGGGGCTGTGGGAACTACCCCAGCCTGGTTTTTGTTAGTGGGGAAGAAGTGTGGGTAGACTGACAACCTCCCAATTTGTAGCCAGTGTCTGAAGTGGGGACAATCTTATGGGATTGAGTCCTTACCTTGTGGAGGTCTGCACTGAGTAGTTAGTGTCACATTGAATTGAACTTTGGTGTGTGAGAACCGGTGAAAAAAGATAATACATTTGGTACCAGATCTGATATAAAAAAAGAAAAGACACAAGAAGTCACTTGGTATTAACACAGTGTTACAGATACAGAATTCATTAATTAAAAAATAAAACTGTAAGGGGGCCTCCCTGGTGGCACAAGGGGTTAAGCATCACACTAGGAAGCATCAGTAGCCACTGCAGCAAGAGTTTGATCCCTGGCCAGGGAGCTAACCCACATGACCCAGCAGACCTCTCCTGTCCTTCCCGCTGCTCCCCTCAGCAGTGTATTTCAGTTCATCTGCCTGTTCTGCTCCCCACTCTGTCTCTGGTGAATCCTCTGGTGAACACAACACATACCCCACACCTCTGGCCTGTACGCCAGTTCTTGTATTCATAAATAAATAAATCTTTAAAAAAAACTATAGGGAAAATAGAAAAAAGGAGACATGAACATATGAAAATACTACCTTCCTGGAAGGGAAGACTAAATATAGTAAGGATGAAAAATTTCCCCATATAAATACATAGATTTAGCACCATTTAAGTTAAAATATTAATAGGATGCCATATAGAACTCTATAAAAAGATTCCATAATGTGCTTAGACAAATCAATTGACAAATATACTCTAGGGTGGGTCTCCCTGGTGGTCTAGGGGTTAAGTCTCAGCACTATCATCCCTACAGCCTGAGTTTGATCCCCGTTCAGGGAGGTGACCCACATAGCACAGCAGACCTTGCCTGTCTCACCCGCTGCTCCCCCCAGCAATGGATTTCAGTAGATCTGCCTGTTCAGCTCCCCACTCTGTCTCTGTGAATCCACTCACCCCCATGCATATCTGGCCTGCACCCCAGTTCTTCTACAAGACAAATAAATATTTTTGTAAAAAATACTCTGAGTGGTTCGATCCCTGCTGCCGGCCAGGGAGGGGACCCACATGGCGCGTCGGACCTCTCCTGCTGTGCCCACTGCTCCCCTCAGCAGTGTGCTTCTGTTGATCTGCCTGTTCTGCTCCCTGCTCTGTCTGTGGTGAATCCTCTCACCCCCCCCACACCTCTGGCCTGTACCCCAGTGCTTGTACGCATAAATAAATAAATCTTTAAAAAAATAATTAAAAAAAATACTCTGAGTGAATGAAAGGCACAATGGGGATAAGTAGGCCTCTCAGAGGTACAAAACTGGAGGAAAATTCCAGACTTGGGTCACACGGGTCTTGGCATGACTGAACACCAACTCACTAAATCAGAGGCCTGAACACAAAGCCTGGGGTGGCAGAGATGGAAAGAGAATCAATGTTCCAAGAAGATGTAGCCCCTGCAAAGACCTAGTACAGACAGAAAATTGGAGGGAAGCAGCTGAGGAGAGGCTGGCAGAGGCAAATCATGACGGATGTAGGGTGTAGAGATCAGCTTTCTCGAGGTACAATCTGTTGCTGCTACCTCTTGGTCTCTAGCACCCACACAGTACACACAGTACTCACTCCAGGAGTATCTTGTGACCATTTCATTTCCTACTCAAGAGTATCTGCATTGTATGTACCAAGTCTCTTTGGGGTGAACCTTGAGGTCATTTCCACTTTGAAGGGGATTAATAGTTATTATTAATAAACATCCTAAAAAAAAAAAAAAACATCCTAGTGTTTTGAGGGATCATTGTTTGATCCTGTCCTGCTCTCTTTCTGGCTTCCAGACAAGCACCCTTTGGCTATTCACAGCTCTCCTAGGAGACTGTGAGACTATATTCTCCCCACTCCCCATTTGAACATCTTATCCCCTTTACAATCATCCTATTCAGGGATATACAAAAAACATTTGTATGGTAAAGCCACCCAGCAGCTGAAATACTTAGGCCTTACACATACAATCTAACCCAGTCAGGCTCTGATTTGTATCAGCACATCTTACCAAAAGTGACCATGGCTCTCCAGCAAGAAAGAACACCCCTCACCCCCACCCCAGTCCCTAACTGTGCTGGGCTATTGAGTATCCCCCAAGCACTAGCTCTTTTCTGTTTTCTCAGCTTCCTTTGCATATGCTTCTTGTTTTATCTAGAATGTTCTTATCATTTACTTAACATCGGCAAATACTTCAGGTCTCATCTTAGAGGGCTGCTTACCCAAGAGTTCTTCCCTGAACACCCCATTCAGTCTGGGTTGAGAGGGGCTGGAGCACCCTGTATTTTTCATAGCACCTGTCTTGATTTGTTGCAATTGCCTTTTCAGTTGCCTGTGAGTGTCCTTTGTGCCCAAAACCCACACAGTCAGGCAGTTCTGTGGCTCCATAAATATAAGTTGAATAAATCAAAAATGTCAAGTGGGCAAGGAGTGGGGAGGCCACCAAAGTCACAGTTGCCACCTACACAACCCTTGGCTCTTGGAGCTGGGGTGAGTGAAAGCACTTCACAAGGTAAAAAACCCTGGTCTGCTGAAGGCACCACCAAGTGAAGGCACCACCAAGGAGTGTGCCAGGGGAGACAGACTGGGCTAACACAAGAAACCAGTCCTCAGCTGCCCAGCTCCAAGGGATGTTGGTTACTGTGGCATTCACAGAAGCCCTGCCCATGTGCTGGCTGCGGGGACTGCACGCCCCTGCCACGGGAGTGGTGCAGCTGCCATGCGCATGTCAGCACAGGGGCTGAGTGGCTTAGAAGCTTCTTTTATTTTTAAAGTTTTTTTATTTATTATTTTATGCATACAAGAGTTGGGGTACAGGCCAGAGGTGTGGGAGGTGAGAGGATTCACCAGAGACAGAGTGGGGAGCAGAACAGGCAGATCGAATGAGATACACTGCTGAGGGGAGCAGTGGATGAGACAGGAGAGATCTGTTGCACCATGTGGGTCACCTCCCTGGCTGGGGATAGAACTCATGCTGCAGTGACTGTGGACGCCCCACAGTGCAGCACTCAACCTCTTGCACCACCAGGGAGGTCCCATGCCTAGAAGCTTCTTTTGCTCTTGTCTCACTTTATTTTTACTTTTTAAACAGCTCCAGAGATTCCCATATTTGTTTTTAACTTGTAAGAGGAGTGTTTACCTTTGAGATGCTGTTACCAAATTACATCGACACAGTTGGTTAAAAATCTGCTTAGCTGAAACATATGTTATAAACCAATGTATTTCAACAACAACAAAAATTTTAGAGCCTTCCTGGTCGCAAGGGGTTAAGCACCACACTTTGAAGGATCCACAGCCATTGCAATATGAGTTCAATCCCCAGCCAGGGAGGTGACCCACATGGTGTAGCAGACTCCTCCTGCCTTGCCTGCTGCTCCCCTCAGCAGTGTGTTTCAGTCAGTCAGCCTGTTCTGTTCCCCACTCTGTCTCTGTGAATCCTCTTACCCCCAACACCTCTGTCCTGTACCCCAGTTTTTGTATGTATGAATAACTAAATCTTTTAAAAAATTTTTAATCTGCTTAGTACAAAGTTGATCTGAGTCTAAAACATTAAGAATTTTTTTTAAAGATTTATTTATTTATGCATACAAGCACTGGGGTACAGGCCAGAGGTGTAGGGAGTGAGAGGATTCACCACAGAGAGCGGGGAGCAGAA
>JAGFMF010012286.1:6409061-6419772 GCA_019455555.1 Galemys pyrenaicus | reverse complement strand
ATATATACTGTGTACAGATTTTACAGAGTAGAACCTATAGCTTCTACTCTGAGTTATGACCTGAGATTCTGTCTTGCTGTCCTAAAGGTGGAGTCATGTTGATTATCTAAGGGATAGTGTTATGGGCTGTTACTTTTATTCTTATGAGTTACTGCCTTTTAAATCATATAACTCTGTCAGCCTCTCACCTATAGTGTTCATTCTGCCAAGGATCTTCAGTACAAGAGGACCCTGGGATGGAATTGACCTGGCTGTTCACAACAGGTCTGACTCAAGTATTAAGTGATTTGTTTTCCAAGTTGTTCCCATCATTCATGGTCAGGCCTCCAGTGTATTTCACTCAGTCCTCAGTCCTAATCCTGGGACTGGAGGTTAACCAGAGGTTGAGTTCTTCCTCTTTCTCCAGCTGATGGCATTAGACTAGCAAAATGTGGCACAACAGAGAACTCAATCATCCAATTCGGATACCATATGGTTCTTGATTCTCAACTCCCAGTAGAAACATCTTATTTCTGAACCATGGATGGAAAATATTAATCACAGAAGAGTTTTCTCTCTGGATACCTCTGATTGGCATTTTCAACCTTTTGATCTTTTCTATGCACATAATTCTATTGTCCTTTCTTAATGCTTAGTAGGAGTTGATAGAAACTATGGGTTTACAACTTTCTAAGCAGGTGAGTTTGAATATGAATAAGTGAGAATAATGAGAACTACTGTTAATCTCTCTACTACTAAAAAATAAACTAGTCCTCATTTCAGGGACTTTGGTAATATAAAATTAAAAAAAAATACGTGATTGTAGCTAGAATGTCACCCAAACTGAGAGAAGACACAGTGCCAGTCACCCCCAAAAAAGAACAGCTGCTTGGACTGGCTAGTGGTTGGTCCCTCCTGGGGGGCAGTCCCTGAATACCAAGCCAAAAAGGGGTTCTGGACGAGGGCTCCCCGCAGTGTATTAATAATCTAAATAAGTCATATGACTCATGCTCGGAAAACCTAACTTTTTTTTTTTCTTTAAAGAGCAGGTTTATTAGGGAAAGGAACAGAAGAGTAAAGGATACTTGCATAGACACAAGCAGACAGGAAGAGCTGCTCCAAAAGGGACAGGTTTGCTGAAAGAGGTCTGCATGGTTACAGGCAGTGGTCTTGGAAAGTTGTCTCCACTGAGGGAGGTCAGTGAAGAGAAGCCCTGGCATGGCACAGGTCACGGGCAGGCAGGAGGCTGCTGCCCTGCAGAGGAGAGAATTGAAGAACATTTTCATAGTCACAAATGGGCAGAAGGATGGATGCCAGAAAGCCTAACCCTTGTTCCCATTTATTAATGTGTCACAGGAGAATGGCAGTTAGAAACCATCTCCTCTGGGGTGAATGAAGGAAAGCTGTACAAGAAAGAAATGAATTCGAGGAAGTGACGGTTTCTTTATAAGGAGATCAGGAAAGGCACCAGCATTCTAGCCACAGTTAGTAAAAGGATTATTGATGACCTTCTGGAGATTGTTGATCTTTTGTGTTATCAGTTTAAAATGGCCCTCCAGTGTTCACAGGGCACTGATGTTATCAGTATCCTCCTAGGGAACAGACACATTTCATTAAGCATTAAACAACTCCTTACTACAGTCCTGAGGAACATAGTACAGAGGTTTCTAAGGCAAGACTCAGGTCATTATTCTTGGTTCAGGCCAGACCACAAAGCCCTAATTTTCACCTTTTTTGATTTTGAACCTGCAAAGGTTAGTACATGGGTTCAAAAATACAAAATCTGGACCTCCCTGGTGGGGCAGGAGTTAAGTCTCAGCCCTATCAAGGAATCAGCAGCCACTGTAGCCTGAATTTGATCCCTGGCCAGGGAGCGGACCCACATGGTGCAGGACATCTCTCCTGTCTTGTCTGCTGCTTCCCTCAGCAGTGTATTTCAGTAGATCTGCCTATGCTGCTCCCAATCTGTCTCTGGAGAGTCTTCCCACCAGCCCCCACCCCGCCCTCTGGCCTACACCCTACTTCTTGTATGCATAAATAAAGTAAATTTAAAACATACAAACAAAAAAAGAACAAAATCCACCTTTGGAGTTCCATAGAGGGTCATAAATACCTCCCATTGATTTAGTTGTTTCTTCTAATCCAAAAAGGTTGTACATGGCAGATTCTCACATCTGAGCACATTTTGTAGGCTGGGTATGGATCCCCTTTGGGTAATGCACACTGCAAGACTTCACAATATTGAAAAAAAAAAAAAAAAGACTTCACAATATTGGGTGAATCATTATTATTTACAAGCAGTTTCCACCTAGAGTCCTATTAGGACACTACATTGGCTCCACTTTCTCCCTAGGAGACTTACCTAATTGTCTCCAACAACAATCATATAGGAGTGGTAGGTTTTTGAGAATGGTGTTAATACACCTCAGCACACCCTCCAAAATAAGAAAGCATTAGGACTTAAAAACACCTTAAGGATAGGGCCTCCCCGGTGGCGCAAGGGGTTAAGTCTTAGCACTGTGAAGCTATAGGCAGCCACTGCAACCTCCCCACCAAGTGTTTCTGATTTGTCCTTGTCATTATGTTTTTTGTTGTGACTTTTTTTATTGTTACTCTTCTTTGGTCCCTTATTTGGTTCCCTTATATTCCTCCTAGGAGTGAAACCATCTGGTATTTTCTTTTGCCTTCTGACTTATTTTGTGATCATAATCCCTACTAGTTCCATCCATGTTGGCACAGCAGACTTCTCCTGTCTTGTCTGCTTCTCCCCTCAGCAGTGTTTCAGTAGATCTGCCTAGTCTGCTCCCCACTCTGTCTCTGGTGAATCCTCTCACCCCTCCCAACTTCGGGCCTATACCCCAGTTTTTTAATGCATACATAAATACAATAACTCTTAAAAAAGAATTATCTCCACAAACATTTGAAAGGTTATTTTCTCTACTTTTTTGTTACAAGCAATGAACATATAAATATGTATGTATGTATATATGTACATACATATGCCACACATACCTATATGTGTTTATATATATTTCTCATTCAGAACTGAGATGTTGCATAAAACTTCAAAATATAAAAAATGAAAATATAGTTGTAGTAACAATCTTCAACTTTACAGAAACGCATGACATCCACAATTGCATTAGCCTTTTAATTTTTAAAAATTAAAAAAATTCTAGTGAAGAAGCACTAATTCACATATTTTCAAATGGGTTAGGGGTACAATTTCACACCTTGGTGAATGTATGTTACTACACTATGCCTCCTCACCACCAATGCACCAATAGTCCTCTCCATCAGTCACCCCACCTCCCCCCGCCTCAGTTCTGGGATCAGAGTCCAAGCGGTTGTTTATGTCTGTTCCTTTGCTTTGTTTCTGTATATTCCACATGAGTGAAAATATCCAGTATTTGTCTCTGGTTTATTTTGCTTAGAATAATCACCTCTAGCTGGAGCCGTGTTCACAATTGACTTCCTTAGAAGACAACTGGTGTTGGAGATAAAGGAACCCTCCTACACTGCTGGTGGGAAAGCAAACTGGTCCAGCCACTATGGAAAGTTGTGTGGGAGTTCCTCGGAACACCAAAAATGGATCTACCATATGATCCAGTGATTCCACTCCTTAAGAATCTACCCAAAGAATACAAAAATACTAATTTGAATGAAAACTATACTCCTATGCTTATTGCAGCACTATATACAATTGCCAAGATAAGGAAACAGCCCAAATGCCCCAAAATAGATGAATGGATTAAAAGGTTGTGGTATATACAATGTAACATTACTCAGCTATCAAAACAGATAAATTCATGCCATTTATAGCAACACCCATGGAGATGGAAAGGGTTATGCTAGCCAAAGTAAGTCAGAAGGAAAAAGTCTAATACCGGATGGTCTCATTTATATGTGGAATATAAGAAATATATATATTTCTATATAGAAATACGGAGAATATAAGAACCCCTTGTGGCGCAAGGGGTTGAGTGCCGCACTGTGGGGCTCTAGCAACTGCTGCAGAGTTCAATCCCTGGCCAGAGAGGGGACCCACATGGTGCAGCAGACCTCTTCTGCCTGCCTGCTGCTCCCCTCAGTAGTGTATTTCAATCTGCCTGTTCTGCTCCCCACTCTGTCTGGTGAATCCTTTCACGCCCTGCACCTCTGACCCGTACCCTAGCTCTTGTGTGCATAAATAAATAAAATCTTAAAAAAAGAAATACAGACAATATAGAGAATCATAAATGACTCCTATTAATTTAGTTGTTTCTTTTTTTTTTTAAAGATTTATTTATTTATGCATACAAGCACTGGGGTACAGGCCAGAGGTGTGGGGGGGTGAGAGGATTCACCACAGAAAGCGGGGAGCAGAACAGGCAGATCAACAGAAGTACACTGCTGAGGGGAGCAGCGGGCACAGCAGAAGGGGTCTGCCGCGCCATGTGGGTCCCCCCCCTGGCCGGCAGCAGGGATCGAACTCGTGCTGTAGTGGCTGCGGTTTGCTTCACAGTGCGTCGCTTAACCCACTGCGCCACCAGGGAGGCCCCTAGTTGTTTCTTTAATGCAGAAAGGCTGTACATGCCAGAATCTCATATCTGAGCACAAAAGGTCAACAAAAAGTCAAAACTAGCAAGCTGACCAAAGAACTGAAGCATGTATCAAGGTTAGCAGGTGAAAAAGGGGAGGGATGAACACAAGGGAATATGGTGATGGTTCACAGGTGATATGTGGCAGGAGAACTACAGGAGATACAATGATATAAGGAAAAAAATTTAATAAATTAAAAAAAAATTGCTCAAAAAAAAAGACAACTAGTGTATCTATGGTTTAGTAGATTCCTTTAGAATATATACTAATATGTGCATATGCATATACTAAACACCACTTTTAACTCATTTTAATTACAACTGAATTAGTGTGGCCTTAATATCTTCCAAAATGTAATTTAATAACTGTGTAACATTCTATATTATTGTTTTGAACCACACCCTTATTATTAGGAGCTTAATTTTTTTAATTACAAAGACTGCAATGAACATACATATTTTATTGTGAGAATTTTTTTAAGATGTATTTATTTATGCATACAAGAACTGGCCAGAGGTGTGGGGGTGAGAAGATTCATCAGAGACAGAGTTGGGAGCAGAACAGGCAGATCTACTGAAACACACTACTGAGGGGAGCAGTGCGCAAGACAGGGGAGGTCTGCTGTGCCATGTGGGTCCCCTCCCTGGCTGGGGATAGAACTCGTGCTGCAGTGGCTGCTTCATAGCACGGTGCTTAGCCCCTTGTGCCACCAGGGAGGCCCCTACATCTTTTTTCTTAATTTATTTTTGCATAAAAGAACTGGGGTGAGGTCAGAGATACAGGCATGGGAGAGGATTCACCAGTGACAGAGTGGGAAACAGAACAGGTGGGTTTACTGAAAAACAATGCCAAGGGTAGCTACAGTGATGTGGGAGAAGTGTGCTGCACCAAATGTGGGTCAGCTCCATTGCTTGGATGGAACTCTGGCCATAGAGAAGATAGTATTGACTTGGCCCTTAGATCATGAGGGAGGCCCTCATATACATCTTTTTTTTTTTAAGATTTATTTATTTATGCATATAGGAACTGGGGAACAGCCCAGAGGTGTGGGGGAGGTGAGAGGGTTCATCAGAGCCAGAATGGAGAACAGAACAGGCAGATTGACTGAAATACATTGCTAACGCAAGCAGCAGGCGAGGCAGGAGAGGTCTACTGAGCCATGTGGGTCACCTCCCTGGCGGGGGATCGAACCTGTGCCGCAGTAGCTGCAGATGCCTCACAGTACAGTGCTCAACCCCTTTCACCAGCAGGGAGACCCCCATATACATCTTCTTAACCCAATCCTCTGTCAGTGGGCAGTAGGTTGTTTCCATGTCCTAACTATTATAAATAATGCTGAAATTTCATTTTAGTATCAGAAAACTTTAAGGTCAACACTTTTAAAAAAATATTTATTTATTTATGCATACAAATACTGGGGTACAGGCCAGAGGTGTGATGGGTAAGAAAATTCACCAGAGACAAAGTGAAAAACAGAACAGGCAGATTGATGGAAATACACTGCCGGGGGGGAGAAGTGGGCCAGGCAGTACAGGTCTGCTGCGCCATGTTTGTCAGCACATCTTCCTGGCTGGGGATCGAACTCTGTGCTGTAGTGGATGCTTCATAGTGTAGTACTTAAAACTCGTGCCCCGCCTGGGAGGCCCCTCAACACTCTATACAAAAAAACTCCACTAGGCCCTCCCTGGTGGAGCAGAGGTTAAGTCTCAGTGCTATCAAGCTATTGCCAGTGGGCTAGGGAACTGACCCACAGGTACAGCAGACCTCTCCTGTCTCACCCCCATGCTCCCCTCAACTGTGTATTTCAGTAGATCTGCCTGTTCTTCTTCCCGCTTTCTCTCTTTGGTGAACCCTATCACCCCTTACAACTCTGGCCTACACCGCAGCTCTTGTATGTATAAATAAATGTCTTAAAAAAAAACAAAACACTAATTTGAAGAGATATATGCATGGACCTGGAGTGTATTATGCTTAGTGGAATGAGTCAGATGGAGAAAGACAAACACTATATAATTTCACTCATCTGTACCAGTATAGAAAAAAATAGATGAGCTACATAAAACAAAAATAAATTTTTAGATTATAAGACCAATTAAAGGTTACCAGAAGAGAAGTGGGTATATCAGGTAAAAGGAGACAACTGTATGGTGAACTTAATGCAGTATATACACATTATTTTCAATGATGCACTCCAGAAACTTACCTAACGTTGTAAAGCAATGCTACTTCGACTGGGGGGAAAAAAAACCTTCTGAAGCAAGGTCTTGTTTTTGCAACATCGGCAGGCTCAGTGCTCTTCACTATGCCGTGTAAATGAAAAGTGTCAAGGTGGTAATCTACCAGAACTCCCAAACTTCTTAAGGACTCAGCACAAGGCTGCGAGTAGGGCTCTGGGTGCTAATCCTGCCTTCACTGGAGTAAACGTACAAACTGCAGGAAGCACTTCGTATTGATAATTACACAACAGTTATGAGTCCTTTATTTCCTCCTGTCTCTGATAAACTTCAAGTCCAAGCTCTGGAGTCCACTTCAGGTTCACACCCTGAGGACTGACAAATTAGGGGACAGGGTGGTCCAGGGCACTACTGACTCAAGGCTGACGCGACCTACCGCCCCGCCACCGCGGACCCGATCAGCCGCAGCGGCGTCACCCCGCGGCGCGGTCAGTCTCTCCGTCCGGCGCCCCGGAGACAGAGAGCCCGCGGGGCCCACCTAGCGCGCTACCCCGAGACATCCCAGTAAGTGCTCACAAAAGCACCACAGGAGAAAACTGATGTCTAGGGCGCCTGACTGACCAGCCCAAATCCACGCAGGTGCAAGCGAATTGCCTCCAGGAAATGAATCCTACTGGTCCAACTTCCAAGCTCTCACGCTGGTGATCCCCAGCTGCCTCTGCACCAAACGAGGGCGCCCGCCTGCGCGCACGCGCAGTCACGCCGTCGCGTCCCCTTTAAGAGGACTTCACTAGCCTCCTACGACCCCTCGGCTTCCGCTTCGCGTTCCCATGATGCAGTGCGGCTGAGAGCCTCCGAACCCGCCGGGACGCTGCGGGGGGACCCGGGCTGAAGCGGCGGCTGCGGCGGCGACGTGGGCTGCGGCAGGCCCGCGGCGTGGGACGGTGCGGATGTCGGGCTGGGCGGACGAACGCGGCGGCGAGGGCGACGGGCGCATCTACGTGGGGAACCTTCCGACAGACGTGCGCGAGAAGGACCTGGAGGACCTGTTCTACAAGTACGGCCGCATCCGCGAGATCGCGCTCAAGAACCGGCACGGCCTCGTGCCCTTCGCCTTCGTGCGCTTCGAGGACCCCCGGTGAGGCCCCCACTGCGACCGCCCGCCGAGGCCGGAGGCCGGGGCCTCCGCCCGGCCTCCCCCTCACCCTCGCCTCACCCGTCCCCCCACCCCGCCCTTCGGAGGAGGTGCCTCTTCCCCTCTCTCCCCTCCCCCTTAGCGCAGACCCCCCTCGCGGCGCCCCCGGGTGGAAGTTGAGGCCTCCTCACCGCAGGCTCTGGGCAGTCCTTTGCTCCGTCGTCACTTCCTCTGTTACTATCTTTTTATTTTACTCAGAAATACAAAAGCTGGGCCTTTTGGAAATTCAGGCCCACCCCAAATCGGCCTCAGGAGTGGTACAAATGACCCTTCTCTCCCTCGCGGCTGGAGAGGCAGCTAACGGGGAAGCGGCCCAGGGCTTGGGACCCTGGCTCCGGAATCAGCGCGGGAGCGCCCTGGGTGAAGAGCAGAAGTAGTCATTCCCTCTCTCTGCGTCCCCTCCCCCCGGCCGGAACGCGCCGTTAGAGGGGAACAGACGGGGATGTGGATGCCTTTGGAGGTCGGAAAGGCTTCTGTTGTGGAACCGACCTGCCTCCACTTGCGCTTTGCCCTACGAGCTCGGGGCCTGGTTTTGAAAGCGTCGGGGATTTGGGAAAACTTTTAAAGTTGCCTGAGTGGGGTCAGTGATTTCACTCCCCACTGCTAAGGAGGGGAGCACTATTAGATACTAAGGGCTCCAAGGATTTGGGAACTCTGGAACCCTAAACCGGCCCAAGGAAGCCCGTGGTGTTTGCAACCATCGCTGACTCTCTGGTCAGAAAAGGCGTAGAAACTTTGAAAACTGCATCTGGGCTGGTGTTTTTATAAGTCAGGTATTTCCTGGTCATGTAAGAAGACCAGTGAGGAGTAAGCTCTGAGCCTGTGGGTAGCCCTCATAGCCAATACCATTGGTAAAAGATGGAGCTTTCCAGACTCTATTTCCTGACTGCCTGAATGAGGGACTGCTTGGAACTGGGGGCTGATCAGAGTCGCCAAGTGGACTTTATAAAGACTGAACACAGGTTGGCTTTGGCGTGCACCCTGGTCTCTGCTCACCTGTACCAACCTGCCATGTGCCAGCCAATAAATTTTCTTACCTTTCTCACCTCCTTTTTCTCACTCCTGATGTAAATCTGCTTTTGGGTCTTGTCCTGTATTCTTGTGTTGGGGTGGGATGGGGTGAGGATTCACAAACTGGGTCATCCCCTTTCGTCCCCAGGGTAAACCCTGTAGCAGTCACTTCACTAGGGCTAACCAGCATTGTCTCTGAGAGCTCCTTAACTTGTCTGCACCCTGGAGCACAAGGGCTGCCTGGAGGGTGTCTGGCTGTGGAGGCAGGAGGTGTCTTGAGACTCTGATGGTTGGAGATTCCCATTTCCAGTGTCTTGTTTGCCTGAAAACTGGAACTAGGCATTTTTATGCCTAAACTGGAGAAGGTTGCACCTTTGTTAATTAGTAACAGTTCAGGTGGGTTTTTTTATTTTTTAAGATTTATTTATACATACAAGAGCTGGGGTACAGGCCAGAGTTCAGGGCCGTGAGAGGATTCACCAGAGACAGCGTGTGGAGCAGAACAGGCAAACTGACAGCAGCCGTGAGGCAGCAGAGGTCTGTTGTGCCATATGGGTCCCCTCCCTGGCCTGCGGCAGGGATCAAACTCCTGCAGTGGCTGGTTTTGCCCCACCAGGGAGGCCCCCAGGTGGGTTTTTTTTAAATAGTTACTGTTTGTTAAGTAACATACCCTGTAGTATTTAGCATTTTCAACAAACCATAGTTTACAGATGAAAAAACATGAGGATTTAGAGTTGTTGATAAAAGAGAAGGCTAGTAAGGGTCAAAGGTAGGATTTGAACCTCATTCTTTTTAGAATACAAATTTACTCTATGCCATGCTACATTGTCTTCTCTTCCAACCTTTCATAATAGAAAAACTATCCTTTCATATCAGTAGAGGCTAGTTTCAAGCAAAGCACTGAATACATAGTATCTTTTTTAACCCTTAACAACCCTAGGAGAGAGACATTACTTTTTTTTTTTAAGATTTTATTTTGCATACAAGAATGGGGTACAGGCCAGAAGCACAGGAGAGGTGAGAGGATTCACCAGAGACAGAGTGGGGAGCAGAATAGGCAGATTGACTGAAATACACTGCTGAGGGGAGCATCGGGCCGGTGAGGTCTGCTGCACCTTGTGGGTCAGCTCTCTGGCCCAGCATGAATGGCCTGGAACTCATGCTGCAGTTGCTGCAGAAGCCAGACAGTGCAGGGCTCAACCCATTTCACCATCAGGGAGGCCCAGACATATTATATTTAAAGATATAAAAACCTGAACACAGTTTCCTAGAGACAGCTACTAATAGGCAGGTAGTAGAAGAATGATTTGAACTCATGTCACTTTGCATTCAGATTCTACTCCTAAGCCCTAATACTTCTGCCTCTTTTTTTGCATAGAACTTGGGTGTAGGCCAGAGGGAAGGGGGGGAGGGGCAGAACAGGCAGATTTACTGAAATACAATGCTAAGGGGAGCTGGAGACCCAACCGGACTGGAGAGGTCTGCTGTGCCATATGTGGGGTAGCTCCCTGGCTGGGGATCAAACTTAGGCCTTAGCGGTCATAGTGCTGAAATTTAACCCCTAGGCCACCAGGGAGGCCTTTTCCCAACTGCACTGTAAATATAGCCAGAGTTGCATTAAATCTTTTTTTTTTTTTAAGTTTTATTTTATTTATGCATACAATGCACTAGAGGGTACAGGCCAGAGGTGTGGGGGGGGTGAGAGGATTCACCACAGAGAGCGGGGAGCAGAACAGGCAGATCAACAGAAGTACACTGCTGAGGGGAGCAG